>JAOXYJ010004287.1:0-12924 GCA_028566555.1 Lithophaga nigra
ACTGGGTGGATACCACTGCTGGTGGACCTAAGGTCCCCGAGGGTACCATCAGCCCAGTAGCTAGTATTTCGGTACTGACATGAAATTGATACATGAACTTTAAAATTTACCGTACAAAAATGGATAAAAGTTTGGGGAAACTAAGGAGTATCTCCCTCGTGCATAGCTCTGTCCTTAGCTGGTTTTTTGCGTTAACTCTTTGATCGTTTTTGCATTTATTTCTGCTCTACAACCTTTTGGATGTTGTTTTGGCTTTCCACGTGTCGAAATTTGCACTAAATTTGGTATCATAGATTACTATATTTACTGTATATGTACCAGAATGAAGTTTAATAATCCGAATGAAGGAAGGTTTAAACGATTATTTACTTTCCATTAAACAAAGTACTACAAGAAAATATCCTGCTTCTAAGATTATGTACACTCAAAACTTGTTTGTCTTCTGACATTCGGAGATAGGAATCAACGGAAGCTGAAATAAATGTTTTTTATGATGAAAAGATTGCACTACTAAATCTAAACTAACAAAGTAAATTTGATATTTGCTTCTTGTTTATCAACAATATTCCTGCATTGTAAATGACTGTGCATATTTAATATTATGTCAATGTGTTTCATACAAGAGCTTTCATTAGTAGATCGTGTGTCTAGTCCCATTTATTAGTTTGAAATTATAAAGTACATTTAAATTTAATATATCGGAAAAAGAATTTAGTTTAGTATTCTCTTGAAAGAGAGAGAGGGGGGATCAAGCCTTTTCTTCTTATCAAGTGGAATAGCGTAGTTTAAGTCTCCTGATTACAAGCTTCACACATATCGTGCCACGATAACAGAGACATAAATATTATAATTAGTGCATGTTTTGAAGTTGTTGCGACACAGATAATTTACTCTGTGTAAAGATGACGTTTAGCCCTTCAGGTCATTGTCGCAAATCCAAAGTCTAATTTTGAATTTAGCTGGTATTACCTGAAAGTAATTATTAGTATTATCTCTGAATGAAGAATCGTACTTAAAGTTACATCGAAATAAGAATTTTATATTTAAATTAGAACCTATGGGTACAAAATTTAACATTCCTGATCTTATCCATCATGGTTTATAATTAGCCCGAAGATTCGTTACTCAAGTAGTATATTTTATACAATATTTAACTTTCTCGCATAAATTTATTGAATAGTATAATAGCATGTGGGCCTATATGACTCATATACATGTTCACATGTAATCCAGGTTTGACGATACTAACTAATATAAATCTATTTTACGACATTTTTAAAATACAGAAGACTATAACAATGTTTTGTCGCTGTACATGCGTACATATTTCTGTATTAAGAAAGAAATGTGAGGAAAAGAGGAAAACCTCGGCTTTTCATAATTTTGTGAATCAGACAAAATGGTATCGTTAATGGATCGAAGACTAGCTCGCATTTTTGTGGAAGGGGCTTTATCCTTCTTACTGTAAAAAATCCGCTATATAACTACCTACAACTTGGGACAATAGGAGATATTTCAAATAGGCATGAGTGTGGTTATCCTAGGCATAATGCAAGAACATTGTCAGTTCGCATTTTGTATCAGTTTCTAGAAAATAAAATGCGTACTTTTTATACCCCAACTCGTCAGAGTGAGTGGTATATAGGATTCATTTAGGATTCACCGTCTATCCGTCCATCTGTGCTATGGTACTTACAGCCTAAAAAGGGGGATTGAATATTGTAGCATCGACTAGTCTTTTATCTTTGATATATTGTGTTCATATTTGGTATGATTATTAGACATTACATGACTATGATCCCATTAGAAAGAATTTTTGTTTTTTATGAGGGATAAACAGCCTTTTTCATGGTACAGTTTGTGGGGGTATTGACTGTTGAAGAATTAACTAGTTTTTATCTATTGATCACATTATTGGTTCTAATTGATACACTATTCATTTTATATGAAATTTCAGATTAACCAATTCCAGGGTTGATATCTCATCTTTTCCCTTTTCACCGAAATTGATAGGACACCCCTTTGTGGGGGACTAGTGGGGTATCCCTGGCACGATTTGCGTGCTGTGTTTTTATTCCTTGATACTTCCCTTCCTTCTTTACAGGCCCACTGACTTGGGCGGTTTGTTGTTTTTCGAATTTTGTTATTATAATTTCATTACTACAAGATGCATAATATTTCTTGATTACGGGATTTTCTGTGTATTCAGTGTAAAATGTATAAAATTCTTTATGACTAAGAATCAGCCTTCAGGTTTAAGATTAGACACTTAATATTTGCTTAATGTGACTGTCAGCAGAACACGTTAACATCCCCATCTTTATAAATATATCATGGTTGTTAGGAACTAAAACCAAAAAGAGATGTAACCATAATTAATAAACAAGTCTATTTCTTTCTTTTTTTATTAAAGATGCACCACAAGAACATTTTCAGGAGCATCATTTATGATTTTCTAATAAACTTTAGGTAATAGAAAGAAAATCTAGTCTCATTACAAATGATACATGTAATAAAATTGGTCTTTTGCAATTGCATGTAATCGTAAGCTAATAATCATTATAATTATAAAGACTCTCCACGCTGAGAAAAAAATGTTAATATTACATTGCAATATGTGAAGCTCTCCCTAATAAATCATATTTAAATACAAAGTCTAAAGATTTTTCTGATGGAATAATAACAGTTCCTAACGCCAAGAAGTAGCAATATTTCCATCTCATGTCCCGTTTAGATAATTTATTAAAATCGGAAATTGTATGACATAACATTTCCGAAGTGTTAAATCTGCCAGCATAGGAAGAACACAGTTTCACTTCTGTCAAATGCTCCTTATAATCATTATGCATTCTACGATTATTTGTTTTGAATCGTGTGATCAAATTGTTGCTTCTAAATAGCACTTCAAACAAAATAAATTGGATTATCAGTTACGAGAGATACTGCCAATGACCATAATGAAAAGTATTTATCTTGCACTTAAAGCCTTTTTTTAATTAACAGCAAACAGTAGTTCCAGTCTCACCGTTTCGAAATATGTCTTCTTTGCAACAGCCATATTTGCTGCGAGTGCACGTTTGAGAAGAGCATTAAATACTGGGGTGAGTAATGTTAATAGAGATAATTAACAAAGGGTGAGTTTGTTTTAATATAAAGGAATATTTAGATTACAGTCTGGACGAAAGGATATATTATTGTGTGAATGGGATTTATGCCATGTTCAACAGTATTTTAGCTATATCGTAACAACCTTTTTCATTGCCGTTTGTTATCAACCTCTCAGTTTGTAACTGAAAAACATGGTTACATTAGGTTCGAAATCTAGGTGATACGCTATTAATATTTACAGGTATCTCCGTTCAACATTTAAATCCGCTAAAACACAAGGTTCAAGTACATGTCAATCTAGGAAAATTACAAATGGTATATCGTTCGATTTGATACGATGAAGGTCATCATACCCATTTGTGAAGAACAGAAGTTGTTTCATTTAATATTTTTGTATTCATGTAAAAGTCAATTTTCCATTTACAACTATTAAAAATACACGAATGCCGACTGCTTATTTACTGTATCTTACTGTACAAGAATTGATTGAATAATACAATAAAACTCCATGTGTTCTTTTTTGCAGATGGTAAGAGTTAAATAAAGGCTTCAAGATCCACCATCAACATACGAATTGCATTTTTGATGCCGGGAATGCTTTTATTTATTGTCGATGTAAAACTAGCTATTAATCTAGGTCAAATGGATCTGGAAATGATTTTTTCGCAGAAAAACCTTCGTTTTTTGTTGTTATCTATTTCCTATCTATATTGTATATGGGGACAATAATTCATCCTTCCCTTTGTTATTCTTAGCAAAATTTGATCTCTAAATAGAATAAGAAAATAATAAGCTGTTTCGGTTTTCGATAATATTCGAAATTTACACCCTTGAGATGAAATTGAGGAGAAGACCGATGTGTCTATTTCTATCTAAAAAAAACTGTGGAAAATGGGAAGAATTCAATCAGCTATTAATAATTATATATTAAGGTATAATGGTTATTTTTTTGTAACAATGTTATAATAGGACTGATCTCCTATGTCTGTGTCGCTGACCGGGCAGTCTGTTCCAAAGCAGTGGGTTACAATGAAAATTAAATCCATCTTAGCTTTAACGAATAGTTTGCCTCACTAATTCTCAGCACTATTCAGTTGCAAGAAGCTATTAACTGTAAACTAAGAACGCTGCATCACTCATTGCTTCTATGTTTAAGGACTGATCAGCATAAAAAAGACTTTTGTAGAGGGATTCTCATTCATCATGCCTACCAAGATATAATTTATTCGCCCTTATAGTTTTTGGAGGATAAAAATTCTTTAACATCTGCCCATCAGAGAAAAATTTCCCGATTCGACCAAAATAGGGGTCATTTTAGATGTTTCGAACCTCTTATACAATATTCCTACAGTAATGCATGTTATTTCTCCTAGTAATTACATAGATAATGGTTTTAAAGCTTTATGCTTCAGTTGCACGAATGAGGAGTCATTAATTTTGTAGTAGACTGTTACATTTCACCCAATCAGAAACAAGAATTGCCCATGGAGGCCATGCTGATTGTATCATCGGCATAAAATAAAGGACTTTTGTAGAGGACTTTTCATTGATTAATCCTACAAAAGTAACAATTCGCTAGGGTACGAGTATTAATATTTCGTTAAATAATAATCATGTGTTGCTATGTTTTAATCTCATTATGTGAAATGGTGCAATTCGTTAAATAATCAATGGACAAATTGTGCAAAGTGATGGCAAACGCTTGTATGCCCTATGAGCATCAAACCATTCACACCTATCTCGTGAAAAGGAAAAGTATGCTTAAAGTTAGAAAATAATGACACCATTTTGCTTTTAATGTCAACACTTTTATTGCTTTTGAGATTACTAGTAAAGAAAAAGTTCTAACTTATATCAAATACCGAAAGGCTTCTTAGTATTCCTAAAAAGTGTAAACATATTTTTCTAATATCTACTGAAGTAATTTATATGCTGAAAATACATCATTTTGTATATAGGCATCATTTAAAATTGCACCATGCATTGATATTTTATTTTACAAATGTATATGGTCTTCTAAAAACATTTTGACTTGAGAAAATATTTATCACTGTACAGTTGTTGCAGTTAATATTTGATTTTATAGATGTATATGGTCTTCTAATAGATTTTCGTCGAATTGTTACTAATCAGTCATTAATTTAATGTTATGTGCTTTTTTATTATTATTAAAACAAATGTTGATATTTCAGTTTTGTATTATTATTGAACTTTTCTATTAGTAGTATCAGTAGTATTATTCTCCTGTAAAATATCGCTTTCTATCGTTTCCATGAAATATTACAAAAGTTTACAATTCTTATAAGAGAGAAAGGCTCAGTCTATTTACCTACACGCAGGAACACGGTATTACTGTTCCATACTGATATCACGCCCTTTTTCTTTGGTAAATAAAAGAAAACTATCATCTCCCCGCCGATACTTCAGCACTATTTTAACTAAAGTCTAAAGTCGTGGTTGCACAAACTTCGTTAAACCGGATGTGAAATCAAATACTACGAATGGATTAGCATTGTCTTTTTCCTATGGTACAGAATACAAAAGATTACATGAAAGTTATCTGAAGAACACGAGCGTATCTGGCAAAGTTAAATCCAGAAAAGCGCTTCGTTTGCAATAAAATTGGTATCTGTGATTTTAAATTGTAAGACAGCCGAAACAGATTATCGACTCACATCTATATGTACTCGAAGCACATTTTATTTGGCTATCTTTGTTGATGCCTTAAAACAAAATTAATATTTAACAAAACAGTGGGGATGTTGTAAAATACATTGTCATCATAAAATATATATAATTTTTTGTTTTAAACTTTTGTTTTTATTATTCATCAGTTTTTCAATGTGTCAAATTCATGGGTTTGATTTTGGTATTAGTCAAACACATTACAGATATTTACGGAACAAGTTCACTTATTGAAAAAATTTGCATTCTGAAGAATATAAATGCTTCAATTCACTAGAGCAAATCAGTACAAAGGAAATTACCTGGAGGGTTGTGCCAGGTCTGTAGGTAACCTGGTATTGTAGTGGATTAAGCTTGACCAGAAATTCTTCAGTTTTTATCAGCCAGTTCTGGAAACATATTTGTTTCTCCTGTTTTCAAATTAAAGTCTAAACAAAGCATTAAGGACTAAGAAAAGGTTTTAATTTTAAAGATACAGCGAAAAATTTGGTTATTCAAACTGAGTACTTCGATCCTCTTTTCCCCCTCAGACTTAAGTCGAATCAATGTTCAATTCAGTTTCAAACATTGTAGTTTTCATGTCACAAATATGCCACAAAAATAGCTTTGAATGACCCTATGGTAATTTATGTTTTCAATATGGAAGTGATCTGTACATTGTAGGTTAATCTTTTAAAGTTTCCTCATTTTATGCCTCTCCGGAAATCAATATGGTAGCTCTTTTTGGTTGTACTTTCAAAACTTTTATTGCCCGAAGCCTTTGAGCCGACTGGACTTAAACGTTAGAGGCGAAAAACTCTGTTATAGTCCTCTATACAAACGTAATGTAAAATAAACTCAAACATAGTTTCTTTCGTAGTTAATTGTCCTTTTTGTAGTAGTGATATCCATGTATTATCTACTGACGGTGTATATGTATCATAGCTGATACTTTTATCGTAGGTCATATCCAGACTGTTAAGATATTCTAGAAGGAAACTGCCAGTAACCGACACTGAGGTATCTTTCCAAAATTTTAAATGACGCCATCATAAGTGGGTGGACCTTTACAAAAAAATATCGTCTCATCTCGTTAAAGTGAGATTTTAATACCTGTCTTTAACCTGGTATCCTACATCCAAAACATGAACATGGACTTGATTTAAAAAAAAAATCCCGAAATACCTTCTCTTTCGAAACACTTGGTCTCATTCCCGATCCTTTTTGTTGCTTCATGTCATCCGCACGTTTGTTCCATTGACTATATCTTATTCTATAATTGTTCAACACTCCCAATTATGCATCTAAGTTGGTATTTACGAATAATCTAAGAAAGCAAACGTACAAGTCATCATGAAATATTATTTGATTTCGATAGAAATTCTCTTCAGGTTTCGTATTTATGATTACTAACTAAAGCAAACATTATAATTGACATGAAATATTATTTAATTAAGCTTGAAATCCTTTGCTTTATAACTTACAAAAAATCTATACCATATGCAAGATAATGTTTACTTCATTTTATAATAATATACCAAGCGCAGAATTTAAATCGAGGAATATAATTACAGGTGCAGCGTCCCTCAAGTTGTTTTATTATACAATTCAATCTCTCATAGCGAGAAGTCATTTCTTCATTATTGCATGAAACATTATAGGAATATCTGTCATGATACGAAATATCATCCTTCATCTTGCAAACGCATATGAAAGCATCTTTCACTCATCTGGTCAAAAACTATTACGCGTTGAAATTGAACATATTGCTGGTTCTTTACTACTTGTCGTTCTGGAAAATATCCCTACGGAGATCTATAGTGGGCAAGTGTGGGTCGTAAAATTTCGTCTCTGTAACGAGAAGCGTTTAGATTGCCAGGGATGTGCACTAGCCGTTTTCCTTAGGGTGTAGTATATAGTTTCCCAAATCATCACTCGTCCTCTGCCGAAATTGTCGACCTCGACGACACAATCACTTGCTAAACGTTCGTTTCAGCGGCTGTACACACGGATACGGCGATCTCGTCTCTGCAGTAGGAATTTTGATACATCGCTAAACCAGACGCGCCTCTAGTTCTGCTGGTCTCATACCTATACTGTATTGCACTATCGGACTCTTGCAAGACGATGATGGCGTCTCAGGACAGAACCAATGTAAAGACGTCTGGCGCGAAAGCCATTTTCAAGTAGGCGGTTCCTGACAGTTTGTGCCGATATTCTTCGAAGACCGGAAATATTCGAGGCTGTTTCTGTGGCTGTCACAGTTCGGTTCCTCGGGTGGGTCACTCGGATGTACCGTTCTTGTGCTGCTGTGGTGATTCTAGGGCGGCCATAACGTTGACGGTCAGCTGTTGACATGGATTGTTGGTACCGTTGCCAGAGTCGAGAAATCGTGGCCCAATGAACGTTATAGTCTGGCAACTGCATTTTAGGATTCGGCCAATAATGATATTCCGGGTTGCAACATCGAACCTTAGCATGACGTACAGCGTCAGGAACCAATTTAGCGACTCCATTTAATCGAACGATTAGCTGTCGTTTATATTCACTATACGGGCTTCATAATAAGTCACGATTCACCCGTGTACCTGGTTTTGTTTTTCCAGTTCTTCGTGCAGCGTTACACATGCTGACTCGGAAAGGTCACACGTGATCAAAAGCCGTGATCAAGAATTTAAATTCCTTCATTGGACATCTAAATTTTACAATCATGTTCTTATTTCCTTACTATACATATCAAAATAAAAATTTTAAAATATTTGGAAAAATTAACTGCATGTGGCGTTTCTTCTTCTTTTTTTTTTTGAGAATATATATATAGAGCTTTAATATTTCCCAATTTTGGGGCCTATTCATAAACAGAATGTCCATAAAAAAATTTACAACATCGTTTTTACATCTATGGCTCTTTCAATTTTCATAAATTTCATAATTCAGCGTAGACAATTTAAGCACACGGAAAACCAATTGCCTTACAACACGTAAATATATACACAAGGATACAATAATTTAAATGAAAAGAACTATATTTTTTGATATGTCTTTTCCTTTAATTATTTCTAAATAAAACAAAGCAAGAATTTTGAGTAAAAATTCAAATCTCAAAATCAGTTATGGAAACGTGAGATCTGAAACTGGACAATGATAAAAATATGTTTTACAAAAGATGTTTTACAAGGAATACGAACTGTGTAACAAAAATTGATTAAAGTTTGATAAGTTAAAAAATCTCACTTCGAATTGAAGGATGTAATTTAATCTGCCCCGTTGGTATCTTCGAACTTTACTTAAATTGTAGCGAAAATAATTTCGAAAGGCACTCTTTAACCCATCATTTTGGACGACCACAAGAAACACTGATTTCGTGAATCGAATCTTTACTACAAAACATTCTCCATAAAAATGATGTGAGAAATCATTTACGATATTTTTGTAGATCTGGACACACAAAGAAAACATTCATTGTTGAAACACTCCCCTTTTGCCGTTGATTATAGCTACATTAATACAATATGTGTTATCTTTATGCTGTAAATAAGATAACGAAACTTAACAGCTATTAAGTATACTATGTAGTACGTTATGAAATCGCGTTAATGTTAGGGATACACTGAAGACAATATCATAAAAATGTTAGATTTTCTAATCGACAACATATTTGTCCAATTCGATGGACGAGTGTTTCAACAGTCGGTATTCCAGTGGGAACAAATAGTGCCGATCTGTTTTTGTACTCGTATGAAGCTGACTTCTTCGAAGGTCTACTCAAGAAAAAAAGAGAGGATTTTACCCCAAAACTTTAATTTCGGCTTCAGCTACATAGATGATGTCCTGTCACTGAACAATTCACGATTTGGTGACTATCTGCTTTTAATCTTTCCCAATAAGCTTGAGATTAAGGATACTACCGATACCACTTAGTAAGCTTCATGACTTGACCTTCACCTCGAAATTGACTCTAGAGGAAGACTACAAACAAACTCTATGACAAGCGTGATGACTTTACCTTTCCAATTGTCAACTTCCTATTCCTCTGTAGCAACATTCCAGCACATCCGGCGTATGGAGTTTACATTTCGCAACTCATACTTTATTCTAGAGCTTGTGATCAGTAACGTGATTTTCTGGACAGAGCTCAACTGCTGACGAATAAGCTTCTCAAACAAGGGTATGTTGCTTCCAGGTTGAAGTCATCCCTTCTATGGCGGTCACTACGAACTGGTTGATGTTTGTGGGATATCCGTTTCCCAAATGAAATCGAATATTTTTCCTAAGCCATAGTTTTGTCTTTCCTCTTCTCAAATTTGACCTTTTCCCGGACCTGACAATGAGCAACACTGCAGGTGTCTTATAAGAGGCAAGCACTGAGTGCACTTCATGTGTTTTTTGGATCCTCGTTTTTTTAGTTTTCCTTGTGTCTTTCATGTTTATCTGGTTGTGTGTGTGTGTCTTTATCCGAATGTCGTCTGCCTCCCTTGACTGACGATTTTTATTGACTCATTCTTCGGTTTTTTTACCTTTTCTTTTTGATACAAACTGATAACTAATTTTTTGGCCATTTTATGCAAGTTCTTTTCTTGAAAAGACGGGTTGGACAAATATAACATATAAATGTCTGGATGTTTTTTTTTATATTTCGCTTGATTTTGATAAAATTTGCTCAGTAAATACATTAGGTGGTGAAGGTATACATTCACTATCTGTATTATGGTCAGACGAAAAAAGAGTAAATTCTACCAGTAATAATAGCCTTATTTTACATGAAAGACAAGAGTCTCATCAATGTCTTATCAAAAATCTGTTTTGAAACTGATTTACCGTTTATAAACTCTTTTGAACCGAATTTTGAAATATTAATATTTTCAACAGCTCATTGTTTCTAATTTTTTTTTAACTTTGTACACGGTCATGTTTCATCTGGAATTTGGAATTTCTTGAATCTGGAATTTCGGTATACTACGCTTCCTTGTACTTCATATTATATATTTTTCAATACTGCCCATGTTTTTGCATATTTAAACTTTTCTTGTTAATTTCAGAAACTATGAATCAGCCAAGTACATTACAGCGCAGAACACCATGAAAAAAAGAACAATTTTGTTTTTAAATAAAACAATGTCAATAATACAATTAAAGTTCTTGCTTCGAGATTATTTTCTTGGCAGTCATGTACATATACAGTCTCTGTATAAATTGGAAATTCTATGAAATATCTCCTTTACATACCATTTTCCAAGGCATTCCATGTTAAAAAACTTAAGTTTATAAAATATTCCTCACTTAGATTATATTGTTCTGAGTACAGAAACAACGAAGATGATTCTCTGTAAAAAGCTGTTTGTTTCGTAACAGGTAGGTACATTTTGAAATTTGCACAACTATAAAAAATACAGAATGTAGTTAATTCTTGTGTTCGCGTGGATTGCCACGGTCTGCCCAACTCTTTTTTATTTTATTGCTGATATTAGATGGCTTAATCGACCAGGTGTTTTTACTGGTACGATATTTTTTCCCAGGATTCGCTTTGTTGCTTTAATACAAAACATTTAAATTTGGTTATATTAGGGTCCAGATATGATAAATTTTACATTTTAAATCATATCAAAACCTGTATGTCATTTAACCGGCAAAACTGCAAACTGAAAGATCATACTGGAACATAAACTGTCATGAGAATCCATTTTTACACACTGATTTACAAAATTTGGAAAAATTTGTTCTCTAGCCATATATAAGTCGAAACCACTGCCACCTGTTTTTTGCCTTTCAACAGGTCTTAGATAAATTATACCTACTAAATAACCTAATAATGTTCATTTCGAAACTATTTCTTAATCTAATACCAGAATAAATGTAATGTTTATTATATTGATCTAAAAAACGAAATGTCACGCTAAAGAGGATCAGTCATGCGACGAAAAGTTGTCTATTTAATCTCGTCATAAAGTCTGTAATACGAATGGAAACTGATATATGATTCTCCATTCTGACCACTCGTTTATGTTCGTAATGATTTGGATTTCGCAGTAATTTTCACGCTTGTAGATACGTGAACATATCCGTCAATTAAAATATTAAATCTAAATATTATGTATAATAATAACTAAGTGATTTTTAATAGTAAACATAAAAATTAGGTGCCCGTTAATCCCTTAGATATAAATATTTTTATTCCGTTTGCAGGGTTCAGAAAGTAATGCTCAGGACTATAGCTATAATGCAAATGAATTAAAAGGGCCTTCTAGACGGATTAAAATATTAAGCTTAGACCTGTTTTAGTAATAGATATACCATGAGGACGCGGTGTGTCTGTATAAGATCTTATGCAGACAAACCAAGTTCGAAGGGTATATCTATTTTACATTCCAGCAGTTGTATAAATTAGGGAGTATAACTCAACTACATCGTTCGAATAAAGAAAGTTCGTATATTTTTTTTATTTAAATAAAAATACCGTTTATATATTATGTATATCCCATATGGAACCTCTAATAAAATGTTTTTAGTTTTAAATTTTCGATTTGACTTGCATGGAAAGCGTGGTCTATTGGTAAGACTATGGTCAGTATGGACATAGGACAAGTATTCTAAAGGTGCCTAGTTCGAATCTCAACAGTATCCCTTCGAATATTTCTGTGATTTTTACTTGTTCCTTATGTTTTCAATTTTAATTTCTAAGTTAAATTTGAGAATTGTTGTCAGTAAAAATTTAATTACACTAAATTAGACAACAAAAGACACCCAGCCGGGTGATCTGGCAGGGGTGATCCGGCTCAGATCACCCCTGTTATAACAAAGAAGCTGGGATGTAAGACTACATATATCAAAATGAACTGATTTATACAACCTTAACTTCTAATCAAAACCCTCTTATTTTATATTCAACAAGATCAGCATTTTTACTTGGATATAACACTGTGCACAAAAGTTTTATGATGATCTGATAAGGGAATTCAGGACACAAAACAACATAGTACTCTGAAGGTATACTTTTATGCATTTATAGATTATTATTTTATACCATTTTATCTGTATTTCTTCTGATTTGTTTTGTGTCACAAAAATATAACAACAAAGCTGATAGAGTCAATTAAGATGAATAAAATTTTCTCCCATGAAATCAACTCTCACTAATTTCACACTACTGTTTTC
>JAOXYJ010004396.1:8931-21494 GCA_028566555.1 Lithophaga nigra
GGTCAGTCAGTATATAATATGAGTGACTGGATTACATGTATGAACGACTGGATAAAAGTCATATCTTGTATTGTAGAAGTAGTGAGGTGGTGATTTCTGGTGAAATATGCTACAATTGTGGGATAGAATACATGTATATGGTCTTGAATATGTACTTTATATCATTATTATTTTAACAAAACTGTTCCATATTTCAATTTACCTTGTAATCTGGAAATCGTAATATATGGCGAATTCTGATTCCTGCAGGGCAGTCTTTCTTTTTGCTGGTTTGAATCAATTTTCTTTTCCTTTTGTACACATGGTCTCCCTATAAAAAGCATATGTGTACGATGTTATAAAGTGAAACTTTCCATACCACACTGTGTATTCCAATACAGTATCTAAGGAGGGATACACTACTCATGGAGCGTTCATTGTGACATATGTCATTTTTCTTTGATGTTGTGGTAAGGATTCCACGGAGCCGATCTGCTCCACTATGAACTACATCATAATATCAAAGGAAAAAAAGATATAGGTCACAATGAACGCTCCGCGGGTAGTGTATCCCTCGGTGGATACTTTATCGGGATACCGGGTGTGCATACCTCAATTCACATTTTTCAGTGACATTGCTGCGGTTCTAATTCTCCCTGGATAAAAAAGGTTATGTCAGCATTTGACTCTTGTAATAATGATAAAATGTAGAAAATTAGGATCTGTTTGGAATGTAAAGATAGTGATCAGATTAGTTTTAAAAATGATGAATACAGTATGTGAACCAGTGTTATAAAGTATTAGTATTTCTGACGTGAGGACTTAATAAGTCTGTATTGCTTATCTCACTCAAATAAGCAATTTAAGAAATAGAATTTCTGTACGGTGAATACCTCTTAATTATGCATATACTGTTCAAATCTGAGCCATGTCTGACCGACAGCATTTTTAATACTACCTGGATGTTAAAAAAAAAGACATCATGCCTTAAAAGCACCTCCCACTTTCATTTTTATGATGATATCTCACAAGCTTGATGTTTGCATTAAAACTAATTTTAGAACAACATCCCTATCAAGTTTCTATTCTATAATAAATAAATGATACTGTGTGAAAAATACTTTTTGATTAGGTTGCTATAGTATGTCATAAGTCTTTATTTGCATTGTATATATTATTTTAATGACAGAGACTAACTTAGTTGGCATTCAGCATCATCTTACATAATTCTGAAAGAGAAATTTGATGAAAATTCCAGCAAAGTTTGGTTCCACCTGGCCGGCCACGTTGTTCTAGCAAAGAAGATTTTTAATTTATTTTTCCTGAATTCTGTATTTTCAATAATGGCAGTCATCTTTGTTTGTGGCTAGGGAAATCCAATATAATTCTAAAAAGCGGCCACCCATGGACCATTGGCCCCAAAAAATTGGTCCCAATTGGCAAAGTATGTTCAGAGATGATTTTTAATGATTATTTCTACATTTTACATTCTAGTAATGGTGCACATCTTTGCTTGGGTGGGGTTGTCAGATACAATAATGAAAGGGAACAACCTGATGAACATTATATCAGCTTGATGCCAACTTGCTTACTAGTTTTAGAGTAGGAGATTTTCTATTTCTTGCCAAATTTTCTGCATTTAGTAACCATCTAGGTTGCCAGTTTGGTCATCATATAACATTCTGAATAGGGACCATTTGAGGACCAACCCTTCCAAATTTGGTCCAAATTGGCCTAATAGTTTAATAGAAGAACAATAAAATGAGAAATGTTAATGGATAATAAAAGCTCAGTTTTAGCAATAGCTCATGTGACCCTTGAGGTCAGGAGAGCAGTAATTCCGAAGGTCTCAGATTTTTTATTGGACATTTGGTCCAGTAAGTATTCAGCCTTTACAGGACCAAGCAACTTTTTACTGGCCATAAATAGATCTAATTCTGCTGGTCTTCTGATTTTTACTGGACATTTGGCCCAGTAAAGAACCTATTTTAATTGGACCAAACCAAATTTTAATGGATTTTTGCCAATGTCCTACGGACCTTTGGAATGACTGGGAGAGCTAAAAATCTGCCAGTGAACTCTGCTCATATATTCTAGAACCACTTTTTCCTGCAAGTAAATTATAAATATTATTTGCCTACGTGACATTTTTTTTTAACTTCCAGATTCCAACTAATAAGATTGATTACACCAGCCTTTGCAATTTGAACAATCTGGTGATTGCAACTTGCAAAGCATCAACTTCTTACACCTTCATGTTGTCGGCACCGGGTATCAACGATTAATATATTCCTGTTGGGCACGATATAATCAGTTTATATTAAAAATAGATTTTTAAAAGTGGTTATTGGAACTTTAGGTTTATTACCATCTGTTTATCTTGATTCCTTTCTTGATCTTTCTTTCTTTCTTTGTCTGTGACATGGGTATCTTTCCCATGATGGCATGCCATTCTTTTTCTCCCAATGATGATGAATGGTACTCCATCAAAGGGTATGTATGGCCTGGTAGTTTTCTGCGTATCCTCAAACCTAACTTCAGATTGAAGTAACACTGATAAATCTGTCAAAATGAATTGATTAAAACAGAACATTTGCAATATAGTTGATTCTCGTTATCTCCAACACATTTAAGTAGAAATTTAAGGTAACTCTAACAAATTTTACAAGCCTCATACAGTCATAACTATATAAATTTACTTTTGATGACTCAAATTTTTGCTTAACTAATTAAGTCGAAATAAACTAGCTGTCTGGTCCAAATGAGTTCAACATAATGAGAATCAACTACATGTATATATGCATGTCACCTTTATTAGTATATCTATTTGATGTAAATTGTTGTAGTTAAATTCACATTACACAAATGTGAGCATGAGTGGGAATTTCATTTGTTTTATTTGTTATTACAGGATCAATGATACCAAAAAGACAAAAGAACTTTATAAGAGAATGATTTCGAACCTCCTGTTTTCCATTTCTTTGTTGCTTCCCCTTTGATAGGAGTTACTCCCTTTAGATTAGCGTATTGAAATGAATATAATTTTCAATTTTTGAAAAAAATATCACGACAGTAAATTATTTTTTATCTCAGTAACGTTAATTACCAACATGTTCCTTTCCGAACATTTTATCCTTCTTGACTGTGATGAACTTGGAGGACTTTGACAGTTCATGTTGTCTAATGGCTTGGGTAACTTCATCAGTGGAATTAACACATAAAACTTCATAAATAACACTACAACAAAATATGCATAAAAGCATCATTTATAACATGTTAAAATTTGAAACATTATTCCTCTAAACAGTATACAAACTCCAATCTAAGCAATCTATAACACAGGACTGGTTTTCAACTGATCATCATAATTATAGAAATCGGTATATAACAATAATTTAGAATAATGTTGGCATATATAACAATATTCAAATATAAACAATACAAAGTTGGGTCTTGTCCTGCGTTGGGGACATACTGATTAAAATCTACTGAAAATAGGAGGTGCACAACTTAGATACATGTGCAATCCATATGACAAGTTTCAATGAGGAATGGAAACTCTTTTGAGTGTTTGATTATACAAAATAGGTATCCCCTAAAAGTTGCAAATGGCATGATGCAGCTCCTACAAATGTACACCTGCTTTTGCTGTTGGTAATGCAGGTAATAATAAAACTATATCATTTGTGGTTACATCAGCAGAACCTGATGATAAGCCAGTATGCACATACAAAAACATTTTCAGTCAAATTATTTCCTATTGAGACCTGTCATAAGTAATTCAGTTTTGTGTTCTATATCCATATTGTGATTAAAAAAAAGAATGCATTTCTGCACAAAGTAAGTCACAATACTTCAATGTAAAAAGTTGAAACCTGCAAGAAAATATAAATATGTGGAAATTACAACATGTATACTGATTAACCTGATCTAATGGATAAACATGTACATCTAGCACATGCTAACATATTGAAATGTAATTAACATCCTGAATAAAAGCTATAGCTATATTATATGTGACAGATATTCACTCCCCTTGTCCATTGCTTTTTTAAAGATATTGAATATCTGCAGAATCAATAGCACAAGGCTTGCTGCTTTTACGTTTTATTTGGACATGTACCAAGCTGCAAATAATGTGTACATGTAGCAATTTTATTGGATAACAAAAACACACAGAAATTATAAAAGTACAATTATAAAGCGAACAATAAAATACTCACATTACTTCTGTAGGAAGAATTCATCCATAAATCCATTTTGCTACATTGTATATGTATATGCAGACTCTAGCAATGTAAGTTGTTCTTGATACTGCATGCAACAAAAAACAACTGTGGTAATAAAGTCAAACAATTATGCAATTGGAACTGACATGCAAATTATTAAGGCAAAAAGTGAGTTCATACAAAATGTAGGTGCACATACATGTAGCATGCTCATATTACATGCATATATTGATTTAAAAATATGCACTGATGAAAAAGGGTCACAACTCTGATAATTATTGTATAATGAAATCACCATTATCGAAGTTAAGCCTAGATTTTTGTAAAATACTGTTTTTTTACACACTGTACATCTACATACAAAAAAAATCTAGCTTCAGTCTTACTTTTTATTCTTCAGTTATCATGAACAAAGCATTGGAGTACAAAAATACTCTCACACACAAATATGTTCCTGTAGCTATGAACAAAACGTATTTGTCATAGTCATGCTTCATATCAATTTATGAATTGGATGCAGTTTAAAATAAAAAAATTTTGAGATGAAACATATCCATTATACATGTGCATATAAGATTGCTGCAATTATTTCTTCCAAATCATATTCTATACATCAAAACCTTAATCAGGAAATATCATCCAATTTCTGTTCTCTCTGAAGACTGGGTTTATGACTGATGTTTAAGTAAACCAAATCAACAAAGTACTTATCTGAATTTTGTGTATAACGGTTTATAGTGTTAACTGATACTGTTATACAATATTGGACTTATGTGTTGGTAAATATGTTGTGATATTGACCGAAAAAAACTAATACTGACCGATGTGAAGTGGAGGTCAATATCAACACCATATTTACCACCTCATAAGTCCATAATTGTTTTATTATATAGCAACATCATGTATGTCGACTTCAAAAGGTAATGAAACCCCTGCTTTCATTAACAAGTGGTACCTGGCACTTTTACCCACAACTGCTATAATTAAAATTACCATCATAAACTTTCTTAGATGTGAGTCTTTCACTGAAGACATGTGTAGTCTGTGTTTCAAAAATATTCTCTCTAAGTTCCAGCAAACAGCATGTGGATATGCGACAGATTCGAAACTGTCTTACACGATGCAATTCTAATACTGATGCTCTGCGTCAAATATCAGGAAGCTGGCCTGTGTGGATGCTGAGGAAAAATGTGACAGAAATTTTTCTATATATCATAAAAGATGCAAGACGACGGATAGTGATCCCTTTATGTCGCCTCTGCGAAAGGCAAACGACACAATTATTAATATGGTATCTTCAAAGAAATATCATGAAAGTTCATGTACCTTTTATCAACTGAATAAAACAAATCAGTTTCCAAAATAATGCAATCAAAATAAGGTATGATTTTTGCAACAAAATATTAAGGACTAGCTGTATAATTTATGCCGTGTGAAACAATCTTTGCAATTTCTATGACCCTTTAATTTCAAAGTCATCCCCATAAGAAGTTTACTTTATTGCTCAGCAAGTTTTGTTAGGGAAGCTCAATTCATCAGTGGCATGCAGACTGTTGCAATGTAAAAATCCCAAGACAATTTTGCATAAGAATGTGTAAATCTGATGAGTTACTTGTACATGTAGCTATACATGTATAATTTTTAGAAAATAAGACCCTCATTTATTTCATTCAATTATTTTGTTGGTATGATTACAGTCATGTACGGCAACATTCCCAGCTAGCACAAAAAGAGTCTAAAAATATTTTAAAAATGTTACAGAAAATGTCACGATGATATCATGAAGAAATATCATAATAATGTTAAAAATGTATGGCTTTTTTACCATTTTTATAACATTTTTAAAAAACATTTTTCGAAAACATCAGAAAAATATTTTCCAAAAACATTCTGTTATAATATCATAAAAACATCTTCTTATAATATCAGAATAACATTAAAATGTATGGCTATAATGATGTTTTTAAAATGTTTTCAACAAATATTTCTCCCTAATATTTTCGAAATGTTTATAATGTATATTATATATTAGTTGGAATTTTGTGCATGTGTGTGTTTGTGTATAAAAATAAATTTATTATGAACCTACCAGTGACTTTCCATTATTTTGAGTTTCGTCGAGTATACATGTAGATGCTGTCTGTAGTAGTTTTGTCAACACTTGTTCAAGTAATGGCCAGTTTTGACATTCAATTTAAAAATCAAAACATGGACATTCCTCAAAAAGGTGTTTGCATCCTTTTAATTTTGTGTCTTGTTTTTCTCTACTTTAGGAATTAATGTAGGAAAACGGGTCTTCTGTTATTGTACCTGTAAAATCAGAAATAGTCAAAATAAATATGACAAATATAACAGCATACATTTTGGTATAAATCTTTTACTGGTACATGTACTATCAGTGAAAATTAAAGGACATTTTAGAGAAGTGATTATGACATAGGATTTGATGTAATTGTTTCTTCTTTTGAAAAATATCTTCTTTAAAACTAGAAAATATTTTTAGATACTGTATATTAAATACTCTGCAATAAAATTATTTTTGAATAATGTTCAGTAACAAACTTGACACCTATTACGTAATTGTATAGCTCACTTTGTCAATTCATAACTGTGTAAGCCATTTCCAGACTTTTTTCAGTCATTTTGACCCACAAGGTGATTAATGATAGAATCATACTGAAATATTGGTTTCTTTTAACCACGGCTTTACTCATAGCAAACATACGGTAACAATGGATTCAGATGTTTCCATTTCTATTTTAGAAAGATACTAACAAGTAACTCTTCTATAACTTTCCACAACTTCATACAAATTACATAATTTACATAATTTTCTTCTACGTGTACCATGTTTACTTTTTTGTTTCTTTTTTTTTCTATCAGAATGTTTTTTCTTTTTGCTTTGGCAATATCCAAAAACACTTTAAAAATTACTTTCTGTGTTTTATTATACGTGTATTATTTATTAATATGAGGTTGTTTGGCCAACGGAAACAAATGTGTGCGTATTAATCAATTTATTTACAAGTGTATTATAGTATGCAAAGATAACTGATAAAGTTGAACAGATGTAGGTCAATGAGTCAACATGTTCCTGATATTAATCTGTTTGTAAACGAGTGTTCTATGAGGAATTTACGATATGTACAACAAGTGGAACTGGTAGTAAAATAAGGGCCCTGTAAATAATAACGCTTTAATTTAAATAAAAATAACAGAATCATTCAGGGAAAAAACATTTGATCAGTGTTAAAATGAAGATGAAATCTATGCAACTGAATCACCATCAACCGTGCATAATTTAAAGCTGTTTCGTCACTCTGTTTTCCTTTAACATGTTTAATATATGGTTCAAAAACGAGTAGCACTGAAATAAAACATGCAAAAACAACCTTACCAAACATTTTTTTATTTCTTCTTTAACCTTGCTGAATTGTCACCAAGTCTTGGGCACAACAATCGCAAGCACTTCATGTCTCGTAACACGATCGCACGATAAGTTTTGAATTTGACACGCATAGCTGCTACACATGTGCAATAGTGAACTTCTTGACTTTGAGATAATTCCACAATCCGGTGCCAAATTAATTATGTATATTTATTGTAGGGTTCTACAGAATTATCTAATCTGTAAATTATTAATATCAATCCTTTTTCTATCTTTTGGAAAAAAAATCATCAAAATCTCTCTTTATTACATGTACTCTCGCCCTGATTTTTTCAACATGTATATCCTTCTTGCACTGAATTCAACGATGTGATCAACGTATCTTCAACGTGGACATTGTTATGAATTTTCAAAGTCAACAAAAGAACTTCTATTCAACATTTTTCTGAAATGTCATAGTAATGTTTCGAAAATATATCGATTTTATATTAGAAAAATATTACCGAAAAATATCTAAAAAATATTTCATGTATTTTCTAATATCATTTTCAAAAATATTGTAAAAATATCTGTAAAATGTTTTTTCAAAATATTTTATAATGCAACTATTTAATATTAATATTAAATATTTTAATATTAATATTAAATATTTTTTAAATGTTTTAAAAACATTTTTAAAAAATGTTACATGAAAAATATTTTAAAAATATCATATATAATATTATCACAACATTTTATCAAAACATTTGTTTAAAACATTATATAACTTTTTAAAAATATCATAAAAATGTTATGTGCTAGCTGGGTTGCACATCCTCTATTTCGAGCATGGGCACGTATGGGAATATGACACATATGAATTGACGTAATTAAATATGTTAATCACATATTTTGTGTATGTACTTGAATCAACTCCAAAACTTTTTTCGTGGAAGTTCATGAAAAGTTCTGGATATTAGACATGGTTAAAAGCCAAGGTAAAAATCAATGGATTTCCAAATGAAGAGAGGAAATTTATTATCAAGTTATATTTGCAAAGGTGAATGCTTTGAAGTAAAAGAATTCTTTTCTGTGACACGTTGAACTGCTTATATTTACATGTTATCATCCTAAAACAAAAAGCAGTATAAATTTCATATGACTGGTGGCAACCCATTTTCCAGTTTTGAAGGAAAATCAAACCAAGCACCAGAAAGTGTTGATACAACGTAGGTCTATTGATATGCATAGTTTTGCACTTTTATACAACTGGAAGTGAACATTCCATATCAGCCCTGGTCCTTGATAACTGGACACGCCCTTGTGTGCTTCTATCAGAAGTGGAGGTCTGATATCAGCCCCGGTCGGATACAACTGATGAGGTATTTTAAATACAGAAAGTTAATGAAACAGACAACTGGAAAAGTTTGATGAAATAAATGTGTTGAGGTTTTTTTTTGGGGGGGGGGAATTTCTTCAGTTTAAAATATGGCTGTGGCTCCTCGTACAAACATTTTTGTATGGGGAGCATAAGAGGTATGTTTAACTCCTCTTACAAACATGATTATATTATCAAAATCATACCGAATATTGGCAAATTTCTGGGTTATGTGGGTATAGATACTTAGAAATAACAAAATTTAAAGTTATTACAGAAGCTTTATTTGAAAATAACAAAAAGTTGAGAGTTCTTTGAGTTTATTCCCGTGTAAGACAGAAGAGACTGAATATCTTAAGTGCATAATTTTAGGTCTGCACTGTACATTAACACTATTTGACCTCACAGTAGCGTAGTTAGGGGTAAAATAATGTGAATGCTTCCCATTGCAAGAAAAAGGGGGATGGCAAATTTTAATTATTTTCTACTGGAAACATGTGGATGCTATGCTGCTGCTTCAGACTCTTGAGTCCGAGTGCATACATCCATACAAAGTGGTGGCGTGCAATGTCAGATTTTTACTGAATAATATCATGCTCTGTTTTCTTTTTATTCTACTTATATATTTTCGTATTTGTTCTATCATGTATTGTTTACATTTCTATCACTTTCAATCAGTACTCTACTGGCTGAATACCCTATCTAGCCACCTGCCTCAATGATTCAACACAAAGTTTTTAGAAATTCTGGAGAAAGTTTTGATTCCCTGTGAAGTTAAATACGTGTTGATTTTAAAAAATGAATAAAATTTTTAATGGTCCTTTCCAGTTGACAGAAAAACCTTGCATGGCGAGATTGGGTACCTGGCGAGGTGGGGTAGCCAGCCCGCACACATGCTGTTATAATATATTGGCCAATAACATTTTGCAAATTATCGGTCACTGGAACACCTGTCAACAAATCTTTCTTACCTATCGTTACCGTCGGACGATGGGTTTTCGACTGACATATCAAAATAATGTGATTTTCATTCACTGATTTTTCAATGCAAGTTGAAGTCCGCGCCAATATATTCAGGTAAATAGGTAAATACACATAAATTGATGACGACTAATCACAACAGTATAATATTTAACCCGAATCCGAAACGATTATGATAAACTTGATCCGGAATGAGTCAAGGGATTACGTCTAGCGCGCACCTTTTCTTTTGCTTGAATGAGAAAGTGCGACAAAAGATTGTGTTTTAAAGCAATGCAAGCAAATTTTAAAAATGAGAGACAGTACAATAAGAAGTTCAGCTGATAATCTATATACAGAAAGACTTCAGGGGTGGACAAACAGAGAAATTCAGCTTAACCGTCTCCATGAAGAAATGCAAGTTACTTCAGTGCATTTCTTTAAGATGTGTAAACAAAGGCACTGGCTATTCTTACGACGATTTTTTAGATTAGCATATACCTAATTCTTACAAATTGTATGAATTTTGAATATTCAGCGTTGATTATAGCTGCGAAACCGTAGCTTTTATTGTCCATAGCAGTTTTTGTGAGATGTGCAGACCACATGGTGTATGGTAGGAACAGGGGACAACTCGGTCCAGGACCATTCGGACCATAAGTTAGGAAAACTCGGACCATAGTCGGACTGCAAATTTGGACCGTTTATTAGGATTACTTGGTCAGTGTTTGAAAATTTTTATGTAATTTACCGTGAACAAGGACCACTCGGCCCATACCTGAAGAATTTTAATTGTTTATTCATATCTTATTTTTTCAATTTTTACAAAAATTATGAAGAAGGACAAATACAGTACGTCAGGATAGATAATTTTCTGGACATATTGTTTTTAAATTATATATGAAGCCCTTTTTATCAATTTAAGAATTACATAAGATTCTATTTAATTAGTTTGTTAATTTTAGTTAATGATCATTAGTTTCTAATTGATAGTTAATTAAGAAGTCAACATAATTGATGATTGAATAGCAATTATCAACATCAAAGAAAATAATTCATGCAACTGAAACACCAAAATAATAATTAGTTTTAATCCATGCCTGTTTAGGTACCATAAAAGATCATGGGTTTCGTGTCGGTTATCATTCCTGTCCCTGTAAAATGCAGTGTTATATACTCTTCCCTGTCTCTATTACAAAAAAAAAGTGGCGGTCCGAGTTGTCCAGTTATTCATTCAATAAACTTCTTTACTCATAACTATTGGTCCAACTACAGTCCAAGTTGTCCTAGCTTATGGTCTGAGTGGTCCTAACTTACAGTCCAAGTGGTGCTAACTTACGGCCCAACTGGTCCTGGGCCGAGTCATCCTGTTTCTGAATGGTAGAACCCTCAAATTTTGTTGATGTAAAATTTTCCCACGGTAATTTTTAGGTCAGTTGACAGTTGATTATGTTTTTCAGGAGTGCAGACATCAAAAAGTGTATGGAAGATTAGAATTTTAAAATCTGCGATGAGAATTCATATTTTGCTTGACCCAGTTTAGGTGTTGTGCAGTTTTTATAGGGATGTTCACCAATCTCATTACTGATGTCACAAAATCTAATTTACAAATGCAAATGAGCAATTTTGGTTGGCAAAGAATATAGTGTTAAATGGTCCAATAAGTAAGTAAATGGACACAGGGATTGCTCTGGCTCAAAAAATTTTGTCGCCAAAAAATAGCCAATTGTCAAATTTTGTCACCAGTTTTCAGGAAAGAGCCAAAAATGTTAAGAGATGAAAAAGCAAAATGAATTTACGAAATGTTGATGTCAAGCGGGATGAGTTTAGTTTGCCTATTTCCTATAAATTTTCGTTTCTCATTAGTAGCACGATTTAAATATCCTTACCATTCTGCTTATGACATTATAATAACTGTTGAAATGTTATGCCAGGGCTTGTTCATGTTACAAATATTAACAGAAAAGCTTCTCGGACAGGGACATTAGAAAAGTAGATTGTAATCGTCAGTTCGTAATTTTTACTGTCGCCATGATGCGTAATTGTTTTAAACCTTCCGTATCTAAAGTGGCTACTCAATTGCGTTGTTGTCTTGGATCTAACAAATGAGTCCCTGATCCACTGTGTGTGTTGACTTTCTACTGAACGAGAATAATGGGATAAACACAATAGATGATACTGGCATGCCGGGAAATGCTAACTCTCTTACTGCAGATAACAACTCCTATTTAAATAGTTTATATGATTTTTACATTTGTATCTGATTTGCCATTTTTTGTGTAGAACAATGGGAAGAAGCATACTCATATTTGTATTAAGACATACATCAAATAAATATAAATGAAGTACGCAAGATTTGTAGGACCTATTCGAATCGCAGATTATTTCTGCACTCTTTCATAATTTGGATTAACATCACGAAGTATACTGTATTCTTTCAATGTACTATTTCAATGTTTAGATTTATTGTTCTTGGGTGTGGATACTATCGTAACTTAACGGGTTATCTATGGTGATTGTATCACAAAAGCAAGTTTTTTATGGAGGGGAGAGGAATATTTTTTTCCCTGCGTCGAGATAACGTAGGACAAAATTCAGGATATTATTATTATTACTTATTCACCATTTGTTGGATATCAATGAGTTCGCA
>JAOXYJ010004397.1:0-12923 GCA_028566555.1 Lithophaga nigra
CAAGTAGGTGCGGTGATCTAGGACGGTCGAGCTATGATCAACAATTCAGGCTCAAAAGAGCTAGAAACCCCTCTATGACTTGGGGTGCAGTCGACATGGAGTTATGGCTTCTGTATATCTCTCAGGGTCAAACTCCAGAGTTAGAGAGCCAAATATCTTTAGGTAAATGCTTTAACTGCAATAACAAAGGCAGGTGCGGTCGCCTGAATTGTCGTTACCTTCATAGGTGTTTAAAATGTAGGGGTACACACGCTGCTGTGCTTTGTATATTAATGAAGACGAGTCGAAATTCTCAGATAGAAAAGGGGACAGGGAGATTTCCCGTTGCTAGTCCTTATAATGCACGAAGGTACTTTCGTAAAGAAAAAAACTCTACAAACAATGGGTTTCGATCTCAGGAACAGGAAGCATGTCAGTTAGCGGAACTAGGAAAAACGCCAATTAAAGTAGATAGGCTGGAGCAATATTTAAAGTTTTATCCAAATAAAGACGATGCAACTATTTTAAAAGATGGTTTTAAGAACGATTTTAAAGTCACTGAAAGGGCCCTTTGTCTACCTTTAAACTGTAAAAACTTATTTCAGCACAGCAGCACGAGGCCGAACTCGAAGAAAAAAAATTGAAGGAAGTACATTCGGGTCGAATAGCTGGATCATTTCAAAGTAAACCTTTCCCGAAACTTCAACTGTCTCCTTTTTGTCTTGTGGCCAAAAAACCTTCCCCAGGCTGCGAAAAATACGGTTATCGCATGATTCAACATTTAAGTTTTCCCTTAGGAAATAGCGTAAAGAGCTAAATTGATCCTGAATTAGCAAAGTGCAGTATACATTGTTTGATTAGGTTTTGTCCACTATAAGTGAAATAGGAAGAGGGTCATTAAATTCTCTTACTGGTTTAGGAGGAGTTACGGATACAAAATGAATAGTACGGTCATGGACGTCGGTCTTTTTCTTGAACGTAACCTATACAACTAATTAGGAATCATATTTCTAAAAGTAAAATCGTGAGAATCGTTTCTGATGGTATAACACATGTAACATGACGGCCACCGTTTCAATCTAGTTTCATGAGAACTGCAAAATTCTGTTGGGATATACGTGTAGCACTCAGACAGTAATGCTTTACGGTTTGTTTTAAGGTCACAAATACCACATGACTGCAGGTTGGCTAACATTTATGGTTTTATATCAGTTTCGTCAAACGTACGCCAAACTGATCTCCAACTGATATATAACGTAGGTACTGATAATATGTCAATGCTGCCAAACCTCCAACTGATATATAACGTAGGTACTGATAATATGTCGATGCTCTATAAAACGTGATAATAGATACAAAGTTATATTTAGCAAATAACTGTATTTGTCAGAAAGAGCCGTATCTACAGTTTATTCCGTCAATTAAATTAACTGAAAACACTTCAAGTAAAAATGAAGCATATAAAGCAATATACAACATGATACACCAGATAAATCACAAAATACTGTTATTTTTTTTATTATTTATGATTATAATTATTATTATTATTGCTATTTGGCAATACAATTAACGTAAAGTTTGGACACTAATAAAAAATTACGCAGTGAAAAACAAACAGAAATGAAATAGCCTTTCAGTGTGTCATTGTCTTATCGTTAGATCAATACATATGTCGAACATTCATGACAGGTTGGAAAATCACGTTCTAACTGTGAATCTGTTAACATCGAAATGTCTCTTTGTGCGTCATCGAAAGATTGCCGTGTTAAATAAAATTTCACATTTATCATAAGTAAAGTGAGTCATTTGTACAAGTTTTAAGGTCAATTATCATCCTTCCTTAGGCCTAAATCATAGTGCTGAGCTTCCCCGTGAAACTCGTATCACAATTTTGTGCCATCTGTTCAGGCCATATCAACTCTCTGCAGGAAAATTCACTAAATTTTCCCAACTTTTAAGTGTTTATATCTTTAACAATAACAATCGTAGCGCAAAATCATCAATCAGTAGTAAAGACCCATCTAATTCCTACATGATAAGTTTGCTTATCATGATATCCAAATACTTATCTTAACGACATTCTGACATATATAATCCAGAAAATTAAATTCAAGAAAAATAAAATAAGCTGATATCTTACAATTTGTACTGAATAATCCCTTCAAACTTTGTTGAACCATTTACCCCCCTTTTTTGGGGGGGGGGGGTATGGATAATAGATTCTTTGTAGTATTTAGGCCAACGTACATGTATGAAGAGTATGGATATCTACCGTATCCTATTGTAAGAAAAATAACAACACATATCTACAATGAACATGTATATTGACCATTTATTGTAAGTTGCAGTGAAATCCTTTCATCCGTATTACAGAACCTAAGATATACATGCTAAATGCTCCTCTGCTGTGGTATTTCGGCTATTACGAAGGTGTATGTCTGAAATTCTAGAAAATTCAATTCAACAGTCGAAACGCAAACTCCGAAATCGATCGATAATTCCATTGTTTGTAAAACCACGAGATCAAGGGAGACAACACGCTGATGATAAATATAGATGGCGCTTAAATTCGCGGAAAATTTTCCATCAACATCTCCACTGAACAAATACAAATTACACCAACAAATTTAATAAAAGATGGTTTATTAAAGATTGAAATCCACTTCTAATATATTTCTCCTTGTGACTGATAACTTGGGTTAAGCAAAATACTAAAAATACGGTCAGAATCCTGCATCAAAGTTGACTTTACGAAATGTCCCAAAACACGCGGTGCGTGATGTTTACATTTTTCGTCCAATGAAAAAGCTGACACAAATCCATATTAATGAATATTTATGGTATTTTATTGTTGTTTTTGCTTCATCAACCAATGGAAAATAACCTCTCAAGTGGAATTTTCATCACTCTGAACGGAAGTCATTCAACGAAGAGGATTTGTAAGAGGCAGGTTACAGAATATTTTGATGACGAATTTTTGCAGTTTGTTACCATATTTTCCCTTCTTCAAGATAAAAAACACCGTGAGATGGTTATATTTATGACGTATCTTGCATTAAAGCATTTATTATTGTTTCATTTACTTAAAAAAGAGAGTATTTTATGTTTTTCAACCACGTGTTTTCGGTAAGTGCTCCCCCTTTTCAGATTCACTTCCACAGATCTTGGCAAAAGCGAGCGAAGTCTTCCAGCAGTACTGTAATAAATCAGTGTTATACAATGTAGATTGCCTGCTGCCTGCTTAAATACAGTATTAAAGTTTCTACCACAGCTTTTCTCATGTTGAAATGTGTTTAGTCCTGTAGCCCATTTGAAAATTTTTCTATTTTCGGGTTGTGCAGTGGCACGTCTAGTAACTGCAATGTAGATACTTAATCTAGAAAAATACATATATAAAACCCCCCAAATCCCATAATTTTTCTATTTGTTCAATTTACTGTGTATTTCTGCACACACAATTTCCTGAAAATACATGTAACATGCCCCAGAAAACAACATGTTCAGAGGCACACAGTGGAAGAGAACCTGGGCCATGTGTAAATTGTAAGGAAGCTCCAGCTGATAATAGAGCCACTCGATATGTGCATCTTTTTCAAAAGAAAAAGAATCCTAGATTCTTAGATTTCTATGATTTTGTGAAAAGGTGCTATGGTTATGCAGATGACGACTGCATATGTCGAAAATGTGACATGAAATTAATGAGACTGTTGAAAGAAGAGGCAAATTTAAACGGCAAAAAGAGAAAACATGAAACTTCTGGTGGAGCAACATGCAGTTCTTTGTCTGTTGATGAATCTTTTGACAGTTCTTTTTATATTGATGAATCTGTGGACAGTTCTTTTTCTGTTGTTGACTCTGTGGATGGAAATGATGATTCAGATAATTCTATACTAACTGAATCTTCATCTTCATACATATGTGAAAGTCAAAGTGACCTGCAGACAGACAAAAAAACATGCTTGCTACAGACTAAATATTGTGACAAGGAGACTGTTCATAGAACAAAAATTGACTCTGATTTATTTAGCTCCTGTTTTGAGGTAGAATTTTCAGATTTCAGTGGGAAATTAGTTGAAATCTCTCTTTGTCGAACACATTATCATTATGAAGCACACAAGCCATGTCATGTATGTGATACTACTACAGCAAATAAAAGGTCAGTGACTATACCACTTTCTAAAATTCAACTTTTTGGTGTTTATTTAAGCCAAGAGTTGAAGGTTGACAAAAATACCACAGACAATAATGTAATTGTCTGTCTTTCATGTTACAAGTTTTTTAGTAACTATATTAGATCTGATGAATCCATTCATGATAATGTCAAAACTGATGAATATCTGTCTCACTGTTTGTCGCAGTTTGAAAAAATTGAGTTGTTAAATGTTGATTCAAGCAATCTGGACAGGTTTTGTTTTCGTTCAGTTTTGGAATTGGTAGTACAGCATTTTTTGTCTCACAGAGCAGTATTACTTCCACAACTTTATGTGCAATATGAGGGTCATGTAGACCAAATAGCAAGACAATGTGGGAATTTTCAGTTTTCTGAGAACGATTTGAGTAAGCTCAAGCATGATTCAAATTGGCTGTTCAGAATGTTGAAATGTTGTTTAGGCCCTAGTCTTTTGTACTATATTCCAAAAAACAAGAAGTCTGGAAGAATGTTGTACAGAAATGGGACAGACTTGATACAGTGTCTACACTCTACACTAGTTGAGCATCATAGAATCACTGTAGAGCTGAAGAACAATAATGATGCTTTGAAAAAGAAAGTTGAGTCAATAATTACAGATTCATCAACTGATAATATCAACTTTCTTGACAAATCATTGAAATCAACCAGGCAATGTGTAAAATCTTATGTTTCTTCAAGCATAAGATCTGCCAAACTGCCTAACATTCATTCATTTAATTTAAATGAAGAAATTAAAAAGATACACCCAGTTTTGTGGAATTTTATTATCAGCTCACTGCAAATGAACAAGAGCAAAAAGAGTTGAAACAAGGTCGGTTCAATTTTGGGAAGAGCATTTCTTTGGCAGTGATATTTCAAATGTCAGACTTTTCCCCAGACTTTTTATAGCCAGTTGCATTTTTAATGCACAAAATTCTCATTGTACCGAACCACTTCATTTGCTTATGACGGATATTGCTGATAAATATAGTGGCTCATCATCAGATTTGATATCCATTAATGCTAGGATCGGTGCTGGCATTTCAAAAGACTCTTTGAATAGGTATATTACTAGCCGTTGTAGTGAGCTTGATAAACAAAACCCATTTATAAGTTCAAAGAGTTTTGCTGTTGCATCATTCGATAACCTTGACAAAAATCACAGCTATGCAATAGTTGCTCAAGGTAAGGATAGGTCAGGCTTTCACGGTACTACTATTCAGGCAGCTTTTCCAAAACCTAGTCCAGAACATTATTCATCAGAATTAATTTTGGAGGAAGTAGTAACACCTGTAATCAAAGTTTCATCTGCATCGTCTGTAAAATCAAATTCACGGTCAGTGTCACCATCACTGGTTAAATCTCTGAAGGAGCCAGAAAACAAAATTGGAGAGCCGTCCCCTTTCAGAATGAACAAGTTCTCCAGTTTGACTTTAGAAAGTTTTAAAGAGACAGATGATGAGTTGTCGGCATGGGATAGTTTAGTTGACAAATTGGCAACATATTGTTTTACAAAACATTTTGCACAACAAAAAAATGTCATTCTCCCAGGTCTGAAGACCTTCTTATCACACGCTGAAGACAACACAGAAAAATCTGAGTTTCATTCTATTGCTGTCTTAAATGAAACCGCAGATTCAAAGGTGTTGAAAACATTGAACATATTGCATCAGAAATTTCAGATTGGCTCAAAACTTCAGTCCTTAGTTGTTGTTGGTAATGGAAAGTCATATGATCACCTGATCAAATTGAAAACTGAATATGAAGTGTCATTAGTACTGTACTAAGCAATACTGAAACGACCAGTGATGATAATCTGACAAATAAACAGGACTCGGCTATTTGTTTTGGAATTTTGTATCAGAAGGCACAGTTTGAGGTCATTGTTCAGAATGTCAGAGGTGATTTTTTGTCTTGGCGCATGAAGTCCAGTGAAGTCAGTGATACATTCAAGCTTTGGGACACCTTTTTATACACGAAGACTTCATGTCATACCTAGGTTTCTATTTGGCAATCAGAAACAGAAACTGGAATCTGCGTAACGCATCCTTGAAGAAATTTTCTTGTTTGTTTTATCCGTTTGACAGACACAATTACATGCGTATGATTCCTTATCATTTAGCAGACCTGAATACCTTCCCAAAAGCTGTCTAGGATCATTTCAGTCAAGGTTGCTTTTCAGTTTCATTGTCAGGACAGCCATTTTATTCTGTAGCACTAGATGAGGGTCATGAAATGGAGATCAATTTGAAAACGAAGAAAGCCATCAACTCCTTCAGTCCTTCTTCATTAACTGCTTTTACATTTTGCCTACCATACAGGGCTGAAACTTTGCATAATTTGAAAACCCAATTAGATCTTGAAAAAGGGCAAAATAGTAAACAGAAGGATGCTGCTTCTCCTTTTATTCGAAGGGAAGAAGTTACTATACAGGGTTATATGGAGCAGCTGAGGGGCTCCTCATTGTTTGCTGATCCACCTAGTAAATCGCTACACCATATATTTTCTCATATTGAACCTTCTCCAACCCAATCTGATAGCTTATTGGACTATAGAAAGTATGGTACTGATGACATGTATAAATATATTCAGTGTTTTTTTATACGCGTTTCTGACTTGGCCGCTAAACCTCCACAAAAGAAAAGGAGGAATTTGAAAACTTTCTCCACCCCAAAAGTTTCGGTTCATAAGCAGAAGACTGAAATCAAAGACAACAAGACAGTTATAGAATGTTTACGCAAGCAAATTGCTTTTTCAAAAATTACAGGCAAGGCCGTGGCAGATTTAGACCAGTTCTTAACACTTCCAAGGGCAATCTGTGATGCTAATGGTATACCTGAGAAGGGTCAAAAATCAAATGCGGCCAAAGTTTTGAAATCATGGTATGGAGATGCATTTATTTCAAATTTGCCACATGATAGTACCTCAAGCTGTATTGCTGTGATTCTTGAAGGAATGTTCATGATAAACACAAGTCCCCTTCCTCAGCAGCATAAAACATTTGCTGATTATGCTGAATTTTTGTTTTCGAGATGGGTCATGAAAGACATTTAATGCTTCACAAATTCATGTTATTGTTGATCATCCAAATAGGCAAGGTGCCAGTCCGAAAGACAGAAAGGACTAGAAGGGATGGAAATATGCATGTAACTGGCGAAGTTTTCTTGCTGTTAGAGAAAATAAACGAAAACTAGTAAATTTTATCTCTAACCAGTTTTTGTTACTTGCCTTGTCAAAATTTCCAAATGATGAATGTAATTTTATAACTGCTGGAGGTTTTGACAATGAATACAAAGACAAAGCAGTAGGAGCTCTGTCGAGTTTGGTTGCACGCAAAGAAAACTGGTGCAAGCAGAGTTATAATTTACAGTCCGGATACTGATACATTGTTTATTGGTTTACCATGTGGTCAAAACTTTGATAGCAAATGTGTGTATCTTCAAGTAATGGACAGTCCATATGAGAAATCATTTGTGAATATGTCAGAGCTAGTGTCCTTGATTTCAAATGACTTACTTTTACAAGGACTGACAAATATTGAAGCATGCATACAAATGTTGTACATTTGCAGTGGGTGTGATTTTGTGTCCTTTTTTTCATGGATGTGGCAAAAAAACATTTTTTTAATCATTTAGACAGAATGCCCAGTTTATATCAAGTGATTTGAACATCATAGGAGATGAAGGTCTTTGTGCTTTCTACAGATTAATAGCTTGTGTTAAACTTTAAAAAAACACTGGGCAGCATTTCAGCCTGCATCATCTGTCAAAGAAGTATTTGACAGCATAAACTGTGATGACAGTCTTCTGAAACATTCAACTCTTGTTCAGATAATACGTGAAAAAATGTGGGAAAGAGTTGTGTCTGAAGATCAGTTAATTCCAAATGCTGATGCCTTAAAACTGCATCGGCAAAGGTGTTGTTGGGTTTCTCTGTACTGAAATCAGGCACTACAGGGTACCATGATACTGAGTACACCAGGGGAATACGGATGGATCATGAGTAACAATGAAATATCAGTAGTGTGGGATATAGACAAAAACCTACAAAAAGTGCAAAACACAATTCAGTGGTACACAAAAGGTTGTTCATGTAAAAGTGGTTGTACCACAAACAGGTGCAGTTGTAAAAGGGCAAAAATCAAGTCTGGGAAGGAAACCGATGGGTATTGTGGACCAGGGTGCAAATGTCAGAACTGTGTGAACGTCCCAAATGCCCAGGCCCAAGTATTAGAAAATGAAGATGTAACACTTGAAATAGACCATTTAGACCAAGATGTTGAGACTGATTTAGATAAAATTGAGTCAGACTCTGAAGAGAATGATATATTTCATGAGTCAGTCACTCTCAGTATCTCTGAGGAGGAATACAGACAGTACTGGGAGCTTTAAATGTGGCAGATGTATAAATGCTTTACTGTGTACGTGTATAGTTTTGTGGAGCAAGTCGCATTATTCTATAGAACAGGCAGTGTAGTACATAAACACTTCTAGTTTTTGTACTGGTTATTCTTTTTACAACTTGTGTTCAGATAATTACACTTCAGCAATTTTTTGACTGTATTGTGGAGGAAGTTGAAGTACTCAGAACATCAGACCTTTGGGAAGTAATAGGTAAAGTTTTGACATAAAATACCAGCTACCGCACTGTTATTTTTGCCTTCGTTCATAAACCTTAAGACTTAGCTCACACATCCAGGAGTGACACGATATAATTGTTTGTACAGGTAAATGGGACCAACTACCCTAGCTGCTCTGGCTCTTAAAAGAAGACCAGGTCGGAAATAAAAAGCTAATAGAGTTACATATATTTAAAACATTTTTGAACGTTTGAAAGTATTAAGCTTTTTATTTACATAGACAAATTTATGTGTCCACACTAGTTTTCTGCAGCTGGGTTCACAGTTTGTTGCAGTAATATCTGTGTGTACTATTTTTTACTGTTTGTTCTTCATTCATGTCAATGCTTCATCACATGCTGTATATTGCCTAGCTAAAATTGTTTCAAATTATTTATTCTGATCAGATCAACAGCAGTTATGTTTTACTTTGATCTACCTAGTACTCTGTTTTGTAAAGCTTGGTTTCAGTATGATATTTCAACAATTCTCAATTTTAAATATATAGTTAACACCTTCAAGTGACCATTGAAAATGGTTTGGCCCTTGTTTCCACTCTGCCATGTTTTTTTTTTTTTTGCCTGATTATAAAATTTACAGCCCAGTTCCACCAAATCAGTGTTGACACAGTAATTTGTTTAAATAGTGGAAAAGATGAGTTGGACAGAGTGGGACAGTAGTAGTATTTAATTTTACATATATTGCAGGTATTGAAGGAAATCTTAGACCACTAAACAACTTGACATGGCTGTCAACAATCATTTGCCCCGTGTGCTAGTTTTAGGACAGTTTTGTCGCTCGTCTGTGGAATGATATTCGTTTTCACGTTGACCCCATTCATCTGAGACCAAACCTTGATTTGGTACAGGCGCTTGTTCGTTTTGTTGGATTTAGAGGAGGAAACATCCGTACTCTTCTAGATGATGCTCATGGTGAACTTTCCTCCATCTCTGGTAATTTTAAAAATTGGTGGAAATGATATCGACCAACTGGACTTTGATATCGATGAATATAGACAGGATGTATACTGCCTTATCGAAATTCTACAGAGACAGTATTTTGTGGAAAATGTGAGATATTTCCACGTGTAGCTACCACGTGTGACTTTGGAGACATATTTTGCAGTGAGGGAAATTATCAACAGAGTTTTTTAATGACTTTTACTTCAGACCGCAGGTTTTCTGTTGACGACATTTTGAAGGACTGATGACTACAACTCAGTACTTCCATGGAGATAATGTCCACTTGAATTTAGCTGGCACCAGGACGTTTTATCGCAGTCTGCGAGGAATTGTCATTCAGTTTTTCCCACTATAGTCCTTAGACCTGATTACACAGTTTTGAATTTCAGCCATATTTTTAACCTGTACATTCTATATCCATGCCACTTTCCAATGAGACAGTCCACAATAGTGATGTTGCACCATATCCACAGTTACTGCTGTTACCTGATCAACCTCGGTTTGCCTGCATTTAAGTACTACTGAAACTCCAACAACATAGCAGTACCATTTCATACATGTATATCATGTTTGCCCTCATTTTGGCCCCTGACATGACCAACATGGGTTGGTCAATATAGTAGTACCAGTTCATACCATTTACCCCTATTGTGTCCGGTGACATGACCAACATGGGTTGGTCAATACAGAAGTACCAGTTCATACAGTTTACCCCTTTTGTGTCCGGTGACATGACCAACATGGGTTGGTCAATATATAATAGTACCAGTTCATACCGTTTACTACTATTGTGTTCGGTGAAATGACCAACATGGGTTGGTCATATAGTACCAGTTCATACCGTTTACCCCTATTTTGTCCACCGACATGACCAAAATGGGTTGGTCAATATAGTGCTACCAATTCATAGTGCTTATCCCTATTTTGTCCACTGACATGATAGTAGTGCTAGTTCATACCATTTATCCAATGTCCAGATAATATATGATTAACATGTCTAAGTCGATGTAGAAGTATTATTTCATGCATGTAATTTGCACTGGTCACCATACATGTACTTTGTCTCTAGTGTGACTACCATGCATTAATCAATATAGTAGTACATTGTACCATTACATACTGCTTGCCCATATTTAACATGTTCCATGATGTGACCAACATGAGTTGCCAGTATAACATATAAGTACTGTTGGAAACCTAGCAAAATCATACGACTAAAGTCTGTAAACATCTCTGTTTTGCCTGTAAGATTTGTGAATGATTTGATCTTTTTACTCAGATGATGCCACATAGTGTGTGCACGCGTGACAAAATACTTTTACCCAGGAAAACTTTCATTAAGTTACATATTGTGTTACTTACCTATTGTATTGTTAGTTGACTTTTTAATCCATTTTTTCAGAACGCTGCTCAAGTAAGTAAAAATAATATAAGGTGAAGGAGCTTTTATTTATATTTTGCCTTGGTTTATACAAATATACATATCTATATCATATCTATATCATAAATGTATTGGCTTTTGGTGATGGAATGTTAAATTTCATTTTCTCTTCATATTATAATCAAAATAGTTTGGCACTTAAAATTTTCAGTCATTCATTTTCACCACCTTTCATTCAACATGGCACTTGAAATTTTTAGCCAGTCATTTTCACCACCTTTCATTCAACATGGCACTTAAAATTTTCAGCCAGTCATTTTCATCACCTTTCATTCAACATGGCACTTAAAATTTTCAGCCAGTCATTTTCACCACCTTTCATTCAACATATGTTTCTTTATGTTTACATTTTTTGCAAATATTCTGCTGTATTTCAGTCTTTTTATTGGAAAAAGATATTTTTTAAGATTTGAGAAAGTATAAATGTAAGATTTATAGTTTTTACAGTTCACTTTTATAGTAATATTTTGGCTTTTGTTTTACTGTTTATTTTTTAAATCATTTCTGTATCCCTTCCTGGCTTTGGGATAATTCAATTTTTTTCTTTTCTTGAAAGCCAGGAGCAGAACTCAAGTAAATGTCAATATCCTAGCTCACAGTCTGGTGATATTGAGTGTTTTAATCAATTTTATTTGTTTTTGGTTTAATTCAGGTTTCATTTAAACATTTTCAGAAAAGATTATGGGTTAAAATATTTTTTCACACATTTTGTTCAGATTTCCAGGAATCATAATCACCTCAAATATATCATATCATACTGTAAATTTGGAAATTAATGCGTGTATTTATTAATGTAAATAAATCTTGGCAAGTTGACTGCAGTGCAAAATTTATTAATGTGATGCAGAAAATATGCATTACTAGAATAAAAATGCGAGTCAATAGTTAAAGTAAACTTAACATTTGCATCTTTGGCATAAATAAAACATCACATTAATTTCTAAATTTGCAGTATATGAACTACATGTACACATTTTTGGGTAAAATTAAATGGGTCTTTTGATAATTGGTTTATTTATATTTTTGTTCACAAAAACATGTCTTTTTTATTTTTGGTTAAATACCAATTTCTTAGCTTCAGTACTGGGGAAACAAACATGACGCAAGCTAGATTGTATAAAAACTGCGGTTTACTAGTGTATACAGAGGTGAAGAGAAAATCTTTTTAAAGAAAGTATTGTTAATCTTTAATTTAAAAAATACTGGAAAATCCATTTTTTTAAATTAAAAAATTTACACGAGTTCTGCTCATGATTCACCAAAAGATTTACTTTCTCTTGATGAATCGCTAGAGGGCCTGTGAAAATGCTTTAAGAGAAAAAGAATTTTCACAGTGATCCACCAATAAAACCGGTGGACGTGTAAATATATTTTATTGGATAGAACAAGCATATGCGTTCCTTTTTTTTTGGTCGCGTGGGGAGTGTATATGGATAATACAACGTATGTATAAGGAATACTGTTCTACAGTCTTCTCAAATAATGCACCATTGTGACATATGTTTATTTACTTTTTTCATTACTATAGACACCTAACTCCCATTATATGAGTATCGCATATAATTTGATCACTGTTTTAAGGTGCAGACAACAGAATTATTCATAAATTGCCTTAGACAATCCATAAGGTGCCTAAAGAACTTTCTAGAGATATTCCGTGAAGGTAGCCAGCTGGCATCCGTTATGAAAGTAATCGTAGCTAGCTATCGTCAACATTTTATATTTTGTATCTGTCGGGTACACTTAGTTTGA
>JAOXYJ010004507.1:0-12921 GCA_028566555.1 Lithophaga nigra
CTGTTTCTCCATAGCCCTAATTTCTTCAAGTTTTATTTTCTCTTGAATTTCTAATTCCCTCAATTTAAGTTCTCTTTGTTCTTTCTCCTGCTGAATTTTAAATTCCTGTTGCATTTTTAATTCAGTTTGTCCGAATTCAAATTATCTCTTCTTTTCTTTCATTTCTCTTTCTATCTCTTATTCTTTCATTCTGTTTTCTGCTTCTTCTTTTCTTTCTTTCATTTCAATTTCTCTAAGTTTTAACTGTAGTTCTAGGAATTTCATTTTGATAGGGTCAGGACCAAAAGATTTTATTAAACCAATGCGGATTCTGGCAAAATTTCCTCTCCGACTAAAAATTGAACTACCAAATTTCTGATCTCAAATTTCAACATGGAACTTTTAACATAAAAACCAAAATGAAGCCCTAGCTTTATTAAATTATCTTTTTTCAGTGCCTAAAACTCTTCCTGTGTTGGATTTTCCAAAACAGTTGCTACTTCAAAAACCATTGTAATTGTTGGTTGCAACAAACAAAATGTTTAGAAAGTTCTATGAAAATTTATTTCACTTAAATACAATTTCGATCCCGGACTTCGAGCCCCCAATTTCTTATAAATTAAGATCTATAACAAAGATGCAACCAACAATATTTAATTTTCTATACTTTATTATTTAAGAAAACAAACAAACAGTTACATACAATGATAAGAAATCACTGGCCTTATTGTACCAAGTTCAGTTTACTGTTCCAAGAACTGTCAAACAGAATGTTCCAAATAATTCCAGTAGAAAATTCCAGAAGTCAATATAATCCAAGTGTTGAATTGATCACACGGTAAACTGAAAAGTTCCTTATGGATGTAAAACAGTTCTTATAGTCTTCAGTGAATATAAATCCCAAAACAAAGTATAAATACAGGCAATTAAAAGTTCAATGATGATTAACTCCGAGTAATTTTATGTATCCAATAAAAGCAGACTGACTGAATTGTTTGGATGTCCGCTATTTATATGTCCTGAAAATCTGGAAATATCCAAGTTGGAGAACTATTCAAATCAGGTGATCTTGTAGCAACTTCTCAGTCATGTGATATCATATTTACAGTAAACACTATTGTCTTTTTCAGTAAATATTTACAAAAAAGTTGCAAACATGTAAACAAAAATTTAGGTCAGTGACCAACATAATACAAGAGTCAGTAAAGTACATATGCACTAATGGATACATGTAGCATTTATTGAAAAGATTACTATGTCATAACAACATTAAATTAAAGATGTGGTCTGTATCATTTCTGTATCTTTCCTGACGGAAATATATGCAACTTGATATTATACAAAATATTTTTCAACATATGCAATAAAAGTTAACAAATTTAATTTCTTGTTTGGTTGTTGGACTAAATTGCCTGAAATAACTAATAAAGGTAAGACAATGGTGATTTGGGGATTTCCAGCCATAAGAGACGGCTCTCTCTCTCTCTCTCTCTCTCTCTCTCTCAAGGTAATGATAGGCATTTAATTTTAGTGAGTTAGTTAAGCATAAGTATTATTTTCAGGAAAGCATACTGGAAATGAAGGTTGTAAAAAAGGCTGGGAACGATTCCGAGACTATTGTTACTTTTTCAGTAACGACAAGAAAAGCTGGTTTGAAGCTGAGGTATGAAGGCTATTTTCAGGGGCCAAAAAATTTTCCGGTGTAAATATTCTGTTGTTTGATGTTGATGTGTACAAAACGGTTTAGAGAATGAAACAGTTATTTATGGTATAATCATTTCAACTAGTCTTAAAGAAATGAAATGTAGAAAATATATAGAGAGAGATACGATTATATTACACGATCTGAAAATAAAAGCTGAAGACAGAAATTTTAGTTTAGTTATTTTTATTTTTATTTTTTATTTATTTTTTTTTTGGGGGGGGGGTGATTGGGAAAATTTTATAACTATGTTTGGCAAGAATTATAAGATATGATTTATTACTTCAGCAAACATTTCGAAGTTGAAGCACATTTCGATGCGATTCATACCGATAATGTGCAAACTTTCCTCACTTTTACAATCCAGTGAAACTATACAATATATAAATTTACATTTTATAATGTAATTTATTTTAAATTCAACTTGCATCTTCGAACTTTACGTGCAAACAGTACAAATTAACCTGCGTATTAATTTTGTGATTTGAAATCGATTACGAATTTTTTCATAAATAAATGGGCGTGGTTTATAACTAGAATAGACAAGCATGCAGAGATAAACTTTTTCATGGCGTTATATTCGACTGTCTTCATACCGGTATGTTTTAGAGGAATAGATAGAAAATCTTTGATTAGATGCATTTGGTGATGCTAACATATATATTTAAAGTCAATGATTCATACTGTTAAAAATGATTTATTCTTCATACCTGCACATTTCCTCATTTTCTGGTCAAGACAATAGTAATTTTAGAGGTTCTGTTGAGCAGAAGATTCATTCCTTATCAGCGTCTTCGATATTAATGAGAACAACTGGATAACTAAGAAATCAAAAGGTAGTTGTTTTGTATACAATTATAAGTTCATTCAATGTCTGTATGGAAATTCCTCACTCGTCAACATCAGAGGAAAGTCTTTGCAAATCACTGCGCCTTTACTCTAAAATATTTTAACGTCCTTACTTCTAAGAAAATTTACTAGTAACATGAACACAGACAGTCATTTGTGCAATCTGCACGAAAAGAGGGTCATAAAGGCCTTATTTCTGCCTCCAAATTTTTCGAAAAATAAATCATCTATTTGACCATTTCTTAATTAGAAAAGTAAAGGAACCTTTCAAGAGACCTCAGATTTTCCCTCAAGTTGCAAGTTTTCATTGTAATGCGAGTTGCAAAAGTTCAAATTTCACCAAAAATGTCCAAAAATAACAAACTTTGCAATACTTTTGCCATATTTAGTCAACAGCCCAACGTTGTGACTACTTGTACACAAGATACAAATTCTGTGAAAATATCTCTTTGGTTGGAAGTTGCACTGAAAATCAAATATTTAAATAACCTTCCTTAATTTTGGTGATTTATTATCATTATTACCTCCTACTATGTTTTCAGGATCAGATTACCCTTGACATTTGTAATTTGACCTTTGTATGAATATGGCAATAAAAAGACCATTTAATAATATTGTAAACCATAACAGGTTTAAATTGATATCTGTAAAAATACTCTTTCAAATGCTTAGGGCTAATTTTGGGGCCCAATGACCCTCTTCATTTACATGAAATATATATTTAGACTGGTGTCTTCTAAAGCAAAAATTAGAACAAACGGTTTAAGACTTCAATACCCACCAACAGAATACTCGAAAACCAACAAAACAAACAGACGAAACATTCCGAAACAACAGGTAGTAGATGGTCTTGGTAAAGGCACACAATTGTGGTGGTATTATGATTTTATTGGTACCCAAATCTAGAATTTATCTGTCTAAACTTTCCGTTGTGAAATAAACACGCAATAAGAAATTACCCGTGGTCTCCAGCAAGAGGACTAAACATGATATGATTACTTTGTTCGCTAAGACTATCAAGCATTCATGTTTAACCATGGTAATGAATACCATGGTTAAACTATAAAACTTTTAATCTATAAAATTTTAGGAAACTAAGGAGTATCTCCCTCGTGCATAGCTCTGTCCTTAGCTGGTTTTTGGCTTTAGCTTTTTGGTCGTTTTGGCATTTATTTCTGCTCTGCAATCTTTTCGAGTTGTTTTGTTGTTCCTTATTTTAGGCCTCGAGCACAACTGATGAGACATTGTTTGTCGAAATGCACATATTGTACACTAAATTTGGTATCATATATTGTTCTTATAAATCCTCTACTAAAATCTTGCATCATTCCTGGCATACTCCACATAATCCGTCATATTTTCACTTAAATCTTATAGCATTCATACCCTTACATACGAGACCTACCATATAACTGATGCTGCAGATCCCTATTTATGTCTTGATATTATTATTGACACACTATAAACATGGAACATACTTATCATATAATTGTTCATATTTACTTAAAACGGATGACACACCTGAAGCATTATCTCCACTTTTGTTGGACACAATTTTTAGTGCACACTATATCATTCACCACCCTTTATTGATCCTGCTTATATTCCCACTATAGTTCCACACAGTTAGTCAACCAGAACATGATATACTTACCAATATTCCTTCTCATCTGATACAGTTTATGACACAATGAAATCTGGGGCCAACTTACCACACAAGCCTTCAGACCTCCACTCCAGTCTTACACCATTCCTGGCACACTCTAAAACATAGGATTCCAATAATTCACAGAGGCAGGATTCTTCTTCACCACAAGCACATACATCATATACACATGAGGAAAAGAAAGGTTGTGGATTGACTGCTCTGTGACATCTACTAAATACAGGACCCTAAAACAACATACATGAGCAATTACTCTATATACTGAATATCTATTAATAATTTAACATCATGTTTTGACTTCAATTTTATCTGAGTTTAATGCTCAATTGAATATAGGGTATAGTTGAACGCACCACATCTAAAGCCAAGTTACAAATTCACAACCCTTCTGATATTGAGTAAACAAAAAATACTTCGTATGAGGTTGTGTAAAACTGAGAAGTATTTTGACGACTTCATACCTCTTGTAACATATTTGTTTGTTTGATTCCAGCAATATTTTAGCTGTATTGTGGTGACCAGTTTTTGGTAAAGGAAAGCCAGGCTGATCCAATAAAAAAAATGATAAACTACCCATCTTCAAGAAAGTAAATGTTAATCTTTATCATACAAGGTGAGTCAATCAAGGTGAGTCAATACATCTTCATATTCGCACTTCTCCAAAGTCAGCTCCAATTCACACCTTACAGGTGTCAAGTCAGGGATTTGTACAGGAAGGGGGTTGGGCTGGGTTGGATTGGGTTGTTGGCATTTCAGAAATTTTTCAGCTACTGTGGATTCATTTATTTTCGTGGGTACCAATTTTCGTTGTTCCAGAAGAAAACGTAGTTTCGAGGGCACTTAATTTCGTGGTTTTAGTTTAATATGAACAAAGTAACAAAAAATTTGTTTTTCGTCGAATACTTGATTTCGTGGTTTGCCCGTCTCCGCGAAATCCACGAAAATTGGTATACCACGAATAATAATGAATCCACAGTAAATGAAATAAGCTAGAACGTTTAAATAGAACGAGGGAAATTTCAAAATAGATTTTCGTTCGAATTTAGGTGTTTATCTTTTTTAAAAGCTGCAAAAATATTTCAGAAACACAAACATACATAAATGGATTGAAACCTTAAATCTGTTATTTAGGTTACATGCTGTACAAGCATTACATTATACACTGTATGACCACAGATTGTTTATACTCCGTTCAGTACATGTGGAAACAGTAACAAATACTACAGCAGGAGATTTGAAGAAAATATGTATGACTTGTTTATATTAAATATGCAAATAAATGCTAATGAAATTGGTTGTCGGTTTGGACGAGGAGCAGCTTCCATAATTTTTTCGGAATAATTATGATAATGTTCATTTATTCCAGAATAAACTGCAAAATTCAACAATAAAATCAAAAGCAGAAAAATAATAACCTAAATCCAAACAACAGCAGTAAAACGAAAAAAAAATTGATATTTTACACAGGAATGCATTCCATTCCGTTCAAATTTTTGCAAATAATACACAAGAAAGGCATTTAACAATTAGAACACCGACTTTCAATTGGCTTTCCAAATCTGTTCAGAAAGAAAATATCCTGTGTTTTTTATCTTTCGTATGTATACGATAATTTGAAAATATGACGAAAGTGTATACTGATACGTCACTTCATTAATACATGACCAAGGAAATTATGTAATTACATCTTAATACACAGGTAATCGAACACTTTAGTATTTTAGCGGGAAACCTGTATACTTGAGCAATCGTTTGTCTGTAGTAATTCACAATCACTGAGGGCCATTTGTTTATTTGTGTGATTTATTTTTTATCGTTTTCCAAAAAAATTCGTAGATCTTTTCTTTCCATATTTTAGTGTTCTTCATAAAGTGAGTATCCATACAGGCAGTTAACTTTTTTATCTATAGATGGCCTTCTAGCAGTGTCAAACAAAAACCAGTTCTCCTAAATCTCCCCAAGAAAAAGCATTCGTTTGATCTGAAACAATAACATTGCCCACTTAAATTTAAATTTGATGAATTTTACGAATCGCGTTACCGCTTTTATAATCCGTTCTCGAACATACGGGGACAATCTAGTTAGTTTTGACGGTGGCATAATCATAAAACATTATTATCAGTGTAATATTGTCAAAAGTAAATCACGTTAGTTTCCGTGTCCGTCCTCGTCAATAAAATATTGAAATGAATTTCAAAAGTAGCGGACCGCTGATTAAGTTAACTTGAGATATCAACGATTTAAAGTTAACTTACAAACAAGTTAACTTTAACCCTTTACAGTTTTCTAAAAGCAGTCCGAATATCTAGTTAACTTATTCGAATATCCGATTTATTAATGAAAACGTACATGTAAGTTAACTTACGATTAAGTTTGCATAAAGCACACCAGACCGGGAACAAAGTTTGCTCATCCAATTAACTAAGACGTATCTAAACTTGTCCATAGAATTGTGTTAAGTTAACTTAAGACGGTCATAATGTCTGGTAACCAAGTTAACTTATTGTTCAGGTTCTGTCTGCACCTATTTGTAAAACATTACAATTTTTATTTACAATATAAAAAAACAGTATTTTTTAGGTTACAATAATTGTTTAAAATTAAAATATATTGTTTTGGTAAAGCACTTTTTATTCTAGAATATCCAGAAAAAATTCCGTTTGTCATATAGATTTTCATAAATAATAACACTATATAAATTTTTTAGTATTACCTTTTCATATGTCTTTTAAATTTGTCTAATTTTTTAGAAGGGTGGTTAATACACTGGTTTTCTCTAAAAGACTGTATTAAAACTATATAAGAGAATCTGAATAATCGTTGATTCAAAATTTTTGTTTAGATATCGGCTTCTGCAGGTTTCTTTTACTTCTAACCATGACTAAAAAGCATCTCTGAAGAACAAAGGAAACTGTTTTGTAGATAAACTCTTTGCGCTTGAACATTTGCAATTGAAGAAATTATCCTAAAATTTGCCTTCTAATTTACTTAACCAAAACTTTCCAAATTCGCTCCAGCTCTCTAGAGGTGATTGACTAAATACGGTTTAATGGCGTAGTATAATGTATCAAAGTTCATCATACAAAATTCGGTCTACTTGATTAACTTTTTCATTCATACGAAGCACTATAAGTAACATTGGATCTACATCGTAGTCTTTGATATTCATTTGAATGAATGGCTGAACTATTTACTACGTCATATTCTATGACCTCTATCAGAGAAATTATATATTTTCGTTCTAATTATCCATACTGTTGCAAAAAATTCAAAATTGTGCAAAATCGTTTTTATTATTATTATTTTTTTTTTTGGTCAGATTTTGAATTTTATTCTGTAGTTCATTCTCTTGTAATACCTTTCAGTTGTACTGTAGGGAGCTTGACTGGTCGAGTGATTAGGGTTTCTGACTCATGACCACTTGCATAACAGTGCTGTCTTAGGGCGAAGTCCTGTTTGGCCAGATTCATGTATTAAGGGTTCAAAGGTTGGAGTTCTTACAATTTTCAGTTGGCTAACTGTCTGGGTTACTTCTCCTAGGTGGGTCTACCGTCAAGCAATAGCTAAAAAAACAAGAAAAAAAAAACAAAAACAAAAAACAAAAAACAAAAAAAACCCCCAAAAAACCAAATATGCCGGGTTGATGATAAATTTTAACTGACAACTAGCAAATCTTTCAGTTGTAGAGCAACAAATTACGCATAAATCTTCAAGCTAAATCGGAATACATAGCTCCCTCGTTTTTATTGCCCCTATTTAGTTGCTGTTCCGTAGTTATTGCCACATATTTTAACAGTCCACTTTTTCACATGGTTTCAATATAATGAGCTCCCTCATTTATCCGCCACTATTGCATATCGCTAAAATTTAACATGGTCCAAAAGGTGGCGATAAAACGAGGTTGGACTGTATTTAGATTCAGAAGAGGCCTAGTCTATACTTTAAAAAAGGTAAAAAACAGTTTTTCTCTCGTTGGATTACTTGTAGTTTGCTATCTTAAGCAATTCCAAATCACAGATACCAATTTTAGTTGTGTACGAAGCGTTTTTCAGGATTAACTTTCATCAGGTACACCCATTAGGAGCACAAAAATCTGGGTAAGGTCAACTTTGCCTGAAGAAGTTGGGACCTTACTTTTAACAAAATTAGAAAATTTATAAACTGTAAATTTCGAAAAACTTGTATTCAATAATCATGTCAGTACCTAAGCACTGACTACTGGGCGGATGATATCCTCGGGAACGAACAGTTTACCAGCAGTGGTATTGACCCAGTGGTAGTAATTTAAAATCACAGATACCAATTTTAGTTGCGTACGAAGCGTTTTTTGGATTAACTTTCATCCGGTACGCTCATGGCCAAACGTTTGGAAAGCTAAAAAATACCAAAACGTTGGGAGCACAAAAACTAAATGGGCCTAAAGAGAATAGCCGAAATCTGGCTAAGGTTAACATTGCCTGAGGGAGTTGAAACCTTACTTTTAACAATATGGGGCAAGGTTTATATGTTATATTTTCCCTTTTTTACATAATAAAACAATTACGTCAGTAGTGATGAGTAAGAATCATATCTTTCTGTGAACCAGTTCAGCTAATGCAGAAAAGCCTAGTTTCAGTCAGTTTGCAATTTGCTGTGGCTGTTCTGTTGCACAGTCGGATATATTTTTTATGATCGTTCTTGAATTACTTAAATGACGGAATTAAGATGAAATAAGATATTTTATTAGCCAAGTATTGGTACATACAAAGCTAATAAACGCACATAATGCAGGAAAGTCTAAAACTATTGTAAAAGCACAAACAAAAAGACTACAGTATAATAAATAAACGTTCTGGACAAAACATTTAACAATGACACCAAATTAATCTATATATAAGAAGCAGTTGGACGAGTAGTCATAGTGGTTTGTCGATATGCTAGACGATCAGTATCGAAGTATCACAGAGATGTAAGTTCAAATCTCGCTGAGAGAAAAACAACAAAAAATGTCAGCACAAAATCTAATTCTTACACTGTTGGGTTATATACATATTTGTGTGTTCGTTTGTGTTTGTGTGTGCGTGTGTGAATAAATTGGACAGACTTAGAGGGATGACAGTTTCAAGATGATATATCCTGCTTTATTTAAAAAATCATATATATAATTTGAAAATTGATGATAAAATTATTGTCCTCGTTTGTATTCACAGAATTATTGATATTCTCTACTTAATGTGATGTTTAAAAATAATGATGCTAGATGAAATAACTGGTAGTTTTTGGTGATTGTAAAAATAATTTGAATTATTATTGTACGTATCGAGAAAAAACAAAACAGTAGAATGTTAGCCCATAAGGTTATTTATATTTGAATATAAATACCATAATAGAATAACATTCTTTTCTTTTCTTTTTTTTTCAAATTGAACAGTCAAAACGTTATTCACAGTTCAGTAAAGATGGTCATCAAACACGAGGACAGCAGGACAAATTGTGGAGGCCAAGGAAAGGAGGACACCTGGACAAATTATGGTCATCAGGCGATGGAGAACGACAGGGCAAATTTTCGTCGCGAGATGAAGAAAAAGAAGGTACAGATAAACCACAGGTATACTTCACACCTCTGATCGATTATTCAATTGATTGATTATTGCTTAACGTCACGCGAGCTGTTTTGCAGCAATATTCATGACGTGAACAAATTTATAAACAATTAAACAAACAAAAACCACGGACTTGGATGGGATTGTGAGCTGAAATTCTGATTGCTACAGGTTACAAATGGATGTAATGGATAGGACCACCAGAAAATTTGGCTATACAACATTATAATGGTTCTATAGCGTTTGAGACCTGGTTTTTCCAGCTTGCAAGGTAAAATGCCCAACATGAATTGTCGGAGATTGGGGTGACAAATATGCAATTCGTTTTGGGATAATGTTAAGTTCTCTTGCAGCATAGTAAGGCAAAATTTTCTGGCCGGTCCTATTTATTACTCCCCCTTTTACCTGTAGCAATCAAAAGTTCTGCTCATAGCCCCATCTCAGTCCCTGTTTTTGTCTGAATGTTCAGAACTTTATTCTTGTCTTGAATAGAGGAATAATGATGCTTACTTGGCGTTTAACAATAATTAATCAATTAAGTAGGCTTATTGTCCGCTTATGAACAGATTTAGGTGCAAAAATATTTGATAATGCTTTTATTCCAAATATTATAATTTGGCAATTACTTTAAGGCCGTTAGTGTCTTCAGGTAATCCTGCTCTTTCCAACCGTAAAAATGCAATATTTCGTCAATTTTCCTGCGGACGGTCAAACATATTGAACAAGTCGGTAGATTTCACTATGTTGCACTTCTGCATATTTCACTCATGTCCACTTTTGGACTGTGATGAGGCATTTAAATATTGCTTCATCAAAAAGTTTAAAATCGTCAATTTTAAAGTTCATGTAGACTGAAGAATCGCGTTAAACAGTAATCATTATTACTAAAAAAACTTCCCTTTAAACTAGTAAAATCACCTAACCTTGGCAACTAAATATTATGACTTTGTACGGAATGTAAAAAGGCAGAACATCATGAATATGACCTTTAGAAGGTACTTTGTATGATGTAGCAGGGTTTATGGTGGCAAATAATGAAGACTTGGGAACTTTTGAAATAGTTACGGACAATTTTGCTGTTTTAGAAGACTTAAGATTGGATTTAATATTATTTCAAATACAGTGTACCCTGGTTTTATCACGACATTTAGGAACAGGCTAAATTTTAGCAATATGCGACGGGGGTGGTAAAACAAAGAAACTATGTAACCTTTGGAAAAGTGGACCACGAAAATACATGGCGATAAGCGAGGAACCGCCACTAAAGAGGGGCAGTAAAATGGGGAAAAACTCAGACTAGATAGATATCTTACCAAAATTCATCATTCAACTTTGCGTAAATTAACCTTACCTAGTAATTAAATTTCGTTAAAACACAGCGTTCGTAATATTAAGAAAAAATATTTACCTTGAAATATCATGTCCATTTAAATTGCTACTGGTTAGATTGTAATACTACAATACCAAAAAGATAAAAATGTAGCTTAAAATTACAAAAATATAAGCTGATGCTTGGCATAATTTCAGAATGTTGATCCTAACAGTCCTGAAGAATCTTTGTTTGAGTCGATGGAGATTGAAAGAGATGGAAAAATCCATTTGGTGAGTGCAGTTAATAAAACTTATTTTCGCTAGAATATTATCTGTTGTTTAACCCATATGTTTAATAATGATCAAAATTTTAGAAGCATAGGGAATAGGGCGGCAGTTACATTTTGGCTCTTTTCTGTATTTGAACATGGGAATATAAGATACGGTATAAGTCATTTTTTTTCGCGGGTATGTAATTTTTTTTTGTTCATTTATTTATTTATTTATTTATTTTTTGGAGAGTGCATTTCATGCGCGAAAAATAATGTTCGCGATAAATTAACATCCATTCAAAGTGTATCACATAAAATAACAATTCGCAAAATTTTCTCATGCGGTAAATAAATATATTCTATTTTTAACATTTTGGCCAAATTTTGGTCCCACGAAAATATCCACTGATACGGAACATAACGAATTATTATCAGTATAAAATGAAATATTATGCAGGGAAAAATTAAAACCAAATAAACAGATAATTATATCATTAAAATGCAAGTTGATAAATGCTTTTGTTATTGCATTTGTTCATTTATAAAGAGAAATTCAAAAAAGTTATCACACTGTTTATATTATTTTACAATATCAAAACAATATATTTTCAACCCATATAAGCATCAAGATTTTGTACACATGATATGACTTTAATCAAGTAATGTGTGAAAAATGAATCGAATTTGCGCTAACATAACACATGACAGTTGTACGATGTTATAATTATTTACTTTGATAGAATTGACTATATATACTGTGTATGTTGGTAGGTGCAAGGACTTCATCCAGAGAAAAGTGCTAAAACCTACGGAGACTCTCATGATTCTCACCGATATTTTTCTAATATATCAAAAGAGCTACAGAATACAAATGTAAGTCTGAAATCATTATAATCCACAGCTTGTAATAGCAATTATTGTACGTTTGACACTACATGAATTTCAGATAAATACTTCCTGATTGGTCATTTAACATTATGACCAATCCAGAATCTGATGATACCAAAGAATACAATGAATCCACTTTAACAAGAAATCAATATAAAATATTTATATAAGGGAAATAACCGAATCGTCGTTTGTATTTTTGTATTATTGCGAACTATTTTACTAATAAAAACGTAAAACAGACGTTACTATATCATAACATTTTATATTCAAATGAAATTATTTTTATATGAAGAATGAGTGATTGCATCGTCAAATTTATATTTCCCAGAGACTTAGGCGTTCAAGCTTTATGACGCTTAATATTATATAGATATGTGGTTCAAACTTCACATTTACAGTACTGTGAAACAAGCCCGAATATATACAAGCAAAATAGATAGATGTTATACCAAATTTTATCATGCTAAATATCGGCTATGTATATGTATTGAGATGATTCCTTTGATAACTAGATAAAAGCATTTAGGTCTATGTGGAAGGGATTCCAACAGAGCCAAGTAATGCTAAGACACATGAATTACCAGTATTATTTGGTTGAATTCACCATTTTATTGACAAAAACGTCTCCGGACAATCGCAGAATAAACCTTTGACGTTTACAAGCATTTG
>JAOXYJ010004615.1:0-12919 GCA_028566555.1 Lithophaga nigra
GCCCATGTTACGTCATTAATATACGAAAACAATGACGGAAAAAACAAACGGAACATGTAATATGAATCTTGCGTATTGTATAAACGTACATACAATCTGAGTGGACATAAATGTAGGAATTTAAAACACTAATGTCATAAATATGCATACCTCTAAGCCTGGTAAAGTATCCGTGAAAACAGACGTCCCAAACGAATTATAAAGTTCCATATTTTCCAGATCTTCATCGAAGCTAGAATGAATTTCTTTTGCTTTGTTCGGTAAAGGATCGTTATACGAAATGCTTTCTTGCAGAATGACAGCATTCTGTGTTTTTATTTCCGGTTCTTTGACAATCTTTGGAAGTCCATACTGCTGTTGTTTCTCGTGTTCCTGTATGACTTTCTTTCTAATCTGTTCACTACGTCTTAAGATACATATTACTGCTATTAACGCACCAGATATGACCACAGTCATAGAAACAACTGCTATTGAAATTACTACATTTTTCTTTCCAGGGTTTTCTGGTATATTGTATGTTGATACAGCTGTAGATTCTACATATTTCAATAAAAGTTTGAAAGTTTGTTCTGTATTTAATGGAAGTTTACCACTGTCCGATACCCTTACTGTTAAAGTTTTTATCTTCGTGGATTTTGTTTCATGTGGTCTCTTCAAATATATCTTCCCAGATGTTTTACCGATTGAAAATATGTCATCCTCGTTTCCAGACACAATTTCGAAATCCAGCAGACTGTTTGGTCCCTTTTCATCAACATCTACTGCTTGGACGGTAGTAAGGTATGAACCAGCTACTGGTGAATACGAAACTGTCACTGTGTTATTGATACTATTCGGATAGATGATTGATGGTCTGTTGTCATTTTCGTCTGTAATGTATACTCTGACAAATATTTTAGACGAAAGAGAAGGTAATCCTTCGTCAGTAGCGACTATTTCAAAAATGAAATTACTGTCCTTTTCACGGTCAAACGACTTTGTAGCTTTGATTTCTCCATTAGAGGTAATGGTGAAAGGCACATCTTCTCCGGGATTTTGCACTAGTGAAAAGACGATCTTTTTATTGATTCCTATGTCCGAATCATGTGCACTAGCTGTACCGACTAGAGTATCAGCAGGGAGGTTTTCCTTCATAAAGAACTGAAAAAACGGAACATCAAATTCTGGCTTGTTATCGTTGATGTCCTTAACTACAACGATAACAACAGTCGTGCCTGTCAACGCTGGACTACCGCCATCTATAGCTAACACTGTAAATCTATGTTCGTCCTGTTTTTCTCTGTCCAAGTTCCAGGTAGCAGTTATCACACCAGTCGCTGAATTTATCGAGAATATATTTTTAGAATCTTCAGTTAGAAAGTAACGAATGTCATCGTTTGGCCATACATCCATGTCAGTTGCTGAAACTTTCAGACAATATTTGCCGCGAGCATTGTTTTCATCAATAACAGCGGAATATGTGGTCTGTTTAAATTCGGGTTCATTGTCATTTTCGTCCAGAACCTGAAGGATAAAACTTTTTGACGTACTTAACTTAGGTGTACCGTGATCAGAACATGTGACAGAAATATAGTGTTCTTGTTTTAATTCACGATCTAACTTCTTTGTTAGTGTTATAAGGTAACCTGGTTTTTCTGAAATATTTTGAAGTGTCACGTGCTCGTTTGTGACTGCGCATATCACCTGTCCATTTAGTCCAGAATCTGCATCTTCGGCTGTAACATGGGCTATGACAGTACCAATATCGGCTGCTTCAGAAAGGCTGGCAAAACTGTCGTTTGCGGAGATGAGAAAGTTTATTAGGACTTCCGGTTTGTTGTTTGCAGTATCCAATACAGTAATTTTAACAGAAGCTTGTGAAACCCTAGGCTGAGATCCTTTATCACTTCCCTCGACACTGATTTCGTAAATATTTTGTTTTCCATATACAACTTCACCGATTACATAAATAACTCCATTGCTCTCATCAATTGAAAATATCTTTGATATTCTTTCGATATCATGTTGCCGCTGACTGAATCTGTAAACAACCTCTCCATTGCTACCAATATCTTCGTCATGAGCGGTCACAGCTAGTATGGGTGTTTGGGGACTTAGTCCTTCCTTAATACTTATTGCGTACGATTCTTGTTCAAAAACTGGAGAATTGTCGTTTTCGTCTGCAACATGGACCTGAATAGTTAATGTTCCTGTTTTGGCTGGATTTCCGCCATCTTTTGCTAAAAGCTTTAGTTGGTACGTGTCTAAATTCTCTCTGTCTAATTCGCTTAGTAATACCAACTTCAAAGAGAATCGTTCATTAGAAACTCTAGTAGCATTCAGTCCGAAAACTTCTCGTCCACTGATGAGTTCGTATTTGTGCACAGTGTTTTTGCGTGTAGAGTCTCTATCAGAAGCTTCATCTAAACCAAAATATGTCCCTACTAATGTTGATTCTTGTATTTGTAAATCAGTAGTTTCTGAAGGAAATTTTGGATAATTGTCATTTTTATCTTCAACTGTTATTTCAACGGTATATATTTCAAACAATTGTGGATTAGAGGAATGGACTGCAATGTCAAAAGTTAAAACACATACATCCAAAAATACGCATTCAGTCTCTCTATCGATAACGTCCTTGATCAATAATTTGCCACTTGTTTCATGAATGATAAAAAGTGATTTCATCTCGGTTTGGTCTAAGAAGCTATAACGAAGATTGTTGAAATCGTCATCTGTCATGTTGCCTCGAAGTCCGCTTTCGACAGCTAAGCTTCCTACCATTGCTCCGACAGGTAGTTCTTCAATGATGTGAAATCGGATGACATTGTCGGCTAAGCAGACGACACTTAACCAGGAAATGCAAAACAGGATATAAACCATCTTTACTACAGATTCATCAAACAAAACTTGATGGTCCAAATACCTGTGAAAAAATAGTAAACAGATCATGTAAATATACCACAAACAATCACGATGAGAGTATTGTTGACATGTTTCGCTAAAATTTTAGTTTTTATTTTCATTGCGAAAAGTAATAACCAAATTTAGCTCATTTTCCGATATATTATTTTTGTATTAAACAACAATCTATGAAACCAAATTTAGTGCACAGTATGCGCATTTCGACAAACAATGTATGAGAACATATTTGACCTTGTTTCAAAGTTCATATATTTAAATATAAATATTCTTGAATAATTATAAGTAGTATTGAAATACATTGAACGTATGTCTAAACATTATCGCTACAAAATCTGGAAATTTTTCGTGTGATTTTTCATTCTTCCCAATTCAATTTAATGAACAATTTCTAACAACAGTCATGCTTGTGCACTAAGACAGCAACAAAGGCGTAACTATTCTTACTGTTCTTAATAACAACTATACATTTGTACATTGCGTGTAAATCTCCAGTTCATATGAGTTGTTATGTTCGTTTCCGTATAAATCTAAAGTTCATATGAGTTGTTATATATATGTTTGCTTCCGTATAAATCTAAAGTTCATATGAGTTGTTATGTTGGTTTCCGTATAAATCTCCAGTTCGTACGAGTTGTTATATTGGTTTCCGTATTATACGTCGTTATTAAAATAGTGAATTACAGAGAAAGATTTTGCGTCTCGTCTGGTGTTATAGCATCGTGTGTATTTTTCACATGAAATAAATTTATACGCCATAACGAACAACACCAACAACTTACCTAGAGCCTTGTTAACTTCAGAGAGTAGAGGATGATGTGTTTAAGTGTCAGGACACCGTGTTCTCTTGAATATTATACCATCGAACAAATCCTAATATTTATAAATCTGAAAAATATGTAACGTTACTTATTCAATGTTGTCACAAAACGTGTCAGCATTTGACACCTTTAAAAGCTGATAGAATAACAAAAAACAGAAATAAATAATCTTTCGAAAAACATTACATTTTATGGAATTAACCTTCCACACATTAGTTGTACAAACATTTTTATGAAGGATTGTAACCAAACAGTAAACCGGACATGTTTGTATAAGTACTTAACTTTACTGAAGAAGCATTAAATATGAGTAAAATTAATCAATTGTGACTTTTAACAATTGTGAATTATGTCCCTTTATATTAGTAATGAATATTTTAATACTTTGGCTTCTAGTGTCATGTCACTGTCTTAATCCATTGAAATGTTCATATGAATTATGGGAGAATATTGTTTGAAATACAAAATTTGATATTATAAATTCATATCGAATGAATTGGAATGAATCTTGTTATGCTGAAACATACATCAGTTTTGGTGGTAACAATAATTGCAAAATTTGAATCTTGTGTCGAAATAACCTTAAAAGAAACAAAATAAATAATTAAATAAATAGCATATTAAATAATAGTAATAATATAAAACATAGAATGCCAATTTTCGTGGTTGCAGTCTGTCATATATAGATGATAGAATGCCATGCAAACTGCACTAAGTTTTCCCAAATATGCCAATTTCCCTGTTAGCCTAACAGCCTTGTAGAGATAATTTTAAAAAAATCCGTTTTAAAATTGATGTATTCAGAAGTCTTCGTAACAGACTACAACAAAATGTATGCCTTACCTTGACTTATAAAACAAAATATTCCAAAAGTATTTTTGATATCAAGGAAATATATAAATATTGAATATAGTATATAAGGATTTTCTCGTGAACTGTATCTATGTACAATACTACAAATGAATAAGTTATAATACCCTTCCATAATTTGGTCTCTATTTATATGGAATTATCAATTATCTTTTCAATAAGAGTAATTTTACATTTAGAAATACCTGTATTTTAAATTAATTTCTACTCTTTGAAAGTACTCATTCAGAAATTATCACCTTAATATTTAATGAAGTGGAACAATCTTGTCAAACAACATTTAATTACAATTGAATATGGGAAGTATTAAGTAAAAGGTGTTCATACCGGACTTTTGATGAATTAATTGTTTCATTAACATTTAAATCCATGTAGATGGCGGAAGATAATTGGATTAACAAGTCTAGGTTTACTAATCCACTAGGATTAACGGAAATAAAGCATCAAAAGTGTGAACATCTTTGATTTACCAACTGTTTGAGGCTAAATGTCAAAATTTATAAATTAAATTATAATTTTAGAAAGTCAGTTTCATGTTCAGTTTGGTTTGAATGAATATGTTTCAATTCTACTTTTCTTTCCTTTGAAAGGAAAATAAAAGTGACCGTATTACAATATATTAATAATATATTTCTGTGAAGATCAAATACAAACAATAATACGAAGAAAAAAGGATTTCTGTAACATTAAATGCAAAATTTTAAGATCGCTTTAATATGGAAGATTTTTTTTTCGAATGGAACATAGTCGGTTTCTTACTCCAACTAGAAAATATTTAATTAAACCATTTACATTCGGTATTGATCTAATGCTAACTGTTTATCGACTAAATTTTGTACGAGATTGAAAATACATAGTTGTCTGGTTCTGAATTTTTTCGGATTTGTTTCGTTCATACATGAAAAGTCATACTCTGAAATGAGAATGACACAGTGCATGTATTTATTTTTCGCCAACAGTTCAGATCTTTCTGGAAAGTATTTAATGCCTACAATGACTTTGAAATGAGAATAACACAGTGCATGTATTTATTTTTCACCAACAGTTCAGATCTTTCTGGAAAGTATTTAATGCCTACAATATATGTTGAAAAATGCATATGATTATTGAGAAAAATTTTGTAAAAGCCTTATTTATGAAACTTTAGAACCCATAGCAACATTCGTAAATCTGTATCCCGTATAATGGTAAAGCTCCCTCAATTCTTTGGTTTGTTAGTCAAACAAATATCGCACTGTTTAGATCACTTATGTGACAGAAATTAGACAACCCATTTCATGACGTAATTAAGAAATTTAAGTAGCAATAAAACTATGCATGAAATGTCAGTTTAAGAAAAATATTTTCAGACCACGTTTCATGCAGAATTTGATGATTAATTTTTCATTATGATCATTCAACCACAAAGCAGTTTATAAATGCATACGAATGCAAAAAAACTGCATGAAGAGTTAAACCATCTAATTATTTATTCATCATCTATAATTGATGAAATTTGACATCGTACTGGCTTCAAATAAAGAAATGCAAAAATGCAATTCTTAAATTTTGGCCAGTAGACCGCGTTTTCTGTTTTTAACCATCAGTACTGTTAGAACCCAAATATTTCAAGGCATTCGAAAAAGTACGAGTTACTTTCTGAATACAGTGAGTGAAACTGGTTCTTATATTAAATTGATTGGTTCTGTTGGGGTTCATCGTCACTTTAAGCAGTATTGATCTCTATCTAAGAGGAGGGACATTGCAGTCCGCTTTCTTCCGCGTCCTGGAAATAATATTTTCACATTTTTTTCTAGCCAATTAAAAATCATATGATTCTCCCGAATTTTTAAACTGTTATCGTATAAAATACTGTAATCTACAATAATCGCTATTCTAATCCTGGCTGATGTTTCAACGTAGATAAATTATGTATGATAAAGCTTTAACAAAAATCTATCAATAGTGAATTACACAACTAACTAAATATTTCAGTATGTATGCATTTTATTGTTAAACAGTACTGTTTTCGTACTATTTTTATCTTGGTACATATAATAATACATATCTCCTGGGAGATCACAACAAACAAGAAATCTGATAGTGCTAATTAATGATATATAAATGGTATCTTTAGGTACTGGGACAAATGTCTCATAGGAATAGCCGCAGTTATAGGTCGTCTCTGTGAACTAAGTAAGTTGTCATGATTGCATACAAACAACTTCATGTTTGTAACATGAAATGGACAGTTGGTAAATTACAAACAAAAGATACTGATGCAAGATGAAGCCTTATATACAAACGGTGTGCTGGGGACCAAGTGGTTATAAGTCGCCGACTTGCTGAAATATTGCAGAAAAAGGCGACCCCTCCATGAAAACAAAAAACTTGATAATAAAACAGGTCTTTGATTACTATTCTTCATTTTAAAATCCACTTGAGGTCTTCCATTTATTCATTCGTTACGTCAAGTTGAAGGCTTGTGATGTGGTCCTTTGTAACGGATGGTTATGAACACTACATCTGATCTGTTTCTACTTCACAAAGCCAAACAAAAACCATAAAACTTACAAAAACTGCTTATTGATAACACAATATTACAATACTAGGGAAGAACCTTTTGATTTTTTTCTGCGGGACGGTGGGGTGGGGGTGTGAAGAAATGTTGAGTCCTACTTTTCTGCTTTATTGGGGAGTGATTTGGAGCTGCGAATTCTTTTTGCACAATGGGACGTACGGAAAAATTTTTTGGACACGGTCTCGGTTTTCCCCGTATGTGTGTGGGAGTGCAAGACAAGCAATAAAAGAAATATATATCTATTATTATTTATTTACAAACATTGAAGTCCACCTTTTTTTTCATCGTCCTGGAAATATTAAAAAATCATTTGCTAAATTTTTTTCCAGCCCTCCCCCTCCACAATGACAACAAAAAATCGAAAGTTTCTTCTGTTTCTTCCCTTATCCTACAATTGTTTGAATTAATCCTATAAAATATTGTAATCGTTGAACAGTACCGCACAACGGAACGGTATTCATTCTTTCACCATTTTAGACTCACCCCCCAAAAATGCCGTTACACTAACCTGGTCATCATCGGTTGTATCATGTCTGGCGAACCCACTAAAATGTGAACACGTCCTGAGAAACAAATAAGGAACTTACTGATACGAAAATGAAGCAATGTACCAATACCAAAATACATCGTAACAAAATGGTATCATCAACTTGGTCCAAAACAACAAAGGAAATTAGACCAAAAGCACTGACAGAATGGGAAGTCTAACTATTGTCCCTGTAAGTATTTTATGTCGTTTGCATGGTTTTCGTTATTTTTTCTTTTCTTTTAATGTATTGAACATCAGGCTCGAATACTAAGTATTTCAATCAAAAGTTTCTTCTATTATTAAATAACATCTTTTTATACATGCATGACATCTTTTATACATGCAATTGTATCATTCTTCTTCATCAGTTCTGTTGGAGAGAGTGCCCGAGTGATTTAGGGCGCTGACTCAACCACGAGCCTAACACAGCTGTAGTGGGTTCGAGTCCTGCTTGAAGTGTTAAGGTCTTTCGACACATACCTAAGGTCGGTAGTTTCCCGTGTCAGGTCGTTAGCTGGCCAGGCTTTCCTGCCCCTTTGCAAATCTGATAGTCTCCATATAGCTGAAACACTATTGAAAGTGACGATAAATATTAAGGAAAAAAGCCCCAAAACAAACTCAACCCTCAATTCTTTTGGTGTTGAAAGTTACAAGGCGTAACGTCACCAGTAAAGTGCAGAATTCAAGATAAACCCTCTTTTATTGATCTTAGACTGAAACAAGTGAAACCAAACATTATATTGATTGATTGGACTTTAATGCCACTTTCTGCTGTGTTCAGTGATATTCCTACGATCAATCTTGTTGTCAGAAGAAGTCGAAGAATTATATAATTAACAGTTTGGAAATAATTGATTAACTAGATAGCACAAGCTACGATTCCATTGCACCTTTTCAGCAATACTCCAGGCGAACTCAAATCCTCGAGGCGATCGGCTACAGTGATTTGTACAAGTATATGAGATCAACTACCTACTGAATGTTGATTCCACACTAGAAAGTGGAAGCATTGCACAGTCTCAGGTCAATTAGCTCTATGATTTTAGAAAAGATTTTAAAATTTCTAGCCAGTTAGATCATTTGTGTTATATAACTTTCAGCTAATAAAGAATCATTCTACCTTTTCGCGTTATATTGAATATCAGATGGCCATCGCTATAAAATGAATATAACGTTTAGATCAATGCTGCAGTGTTTCAATTCAGTCAATTCAGTTGATTTTGAGAAGGTCAGAATGTGTAAAGATAACAGACGCATGAAAGCCGAACACCGAACGAAGGCAATGGCTCATATCATATGAACCTTCGGTTCAGGCGAGATAAAACGACAAAGTGTTAAACAAACAAAATAAGGTTGTGAAATTGTGAACATAAAATAGTTGAAACAAGATGAAAGCCAAATCATAAAAGAAAAAAATATATCCGATAAAATGTAGAAATTGAAAATCAAAAACACCAGTTTCACTAGCGATTGAGAAAAGTGATAAATAATGATAAATAATAGAATGGTGGGTCTGTAGCGAGAGCAGCAGAGAATTGTGAAGACGGATCAGTGTAATGGGGGGGACTGCAATGAATAGTTGTATATAATACCATGATTATGAGTAGGAGTATGAGCGAGGCAAGTAACTAGGAGTGTGTCCGAAAACGGTGGGTATATAATAAACGAAAGGCAAGCAACAAAAAAGCACCGCAAAAGGAGTAAAACAGCAGAATAATTGATAGAATTGTGTAAAGGCTATGAAAACTGCTGTTGCAGTCAGCTGCCAGATCACCGGAGTAACGCCTGTAATTAATACTATATTTATTTACTGAACTGCACTGAGTGTTCTCAAGCACCCTATTATTCAGATGTATAGACTGTTCTCAAGCACTGGACATAATGCAAGCGATTAGGTGCCAAAGAGTTGGTCTTGGTAGTGCAAAATTGTATCCAGACTTTTGTTGTCAGATGTCTGTCTGTCAAAACATTTATATTACACTTTTTGTGAAAATACAAGACACCATTATCTGTCTATCCATTAAGCAATCTTACTGTGGCCTTTGACCTTACATTTACTTTTCCTTCTTTAAATCAGTATTTGTCATTTTGCTGTTATACAGAAACATAATAGGTATTATTTTGTAGTCCCAGTTATAAATTATCTTATGAAGAGGTTGAAGACCAATTATTTCAATTAACAGATAATATTTAAATTTAATTGAGCTGCAATAATAATTGATATGTCATTCACTTCTAAGTGTTCCTATTTACGACGGTGAATACGTGAACTCTGTAATTAAATTATCTTTAACAAAGTGTTATGTATATATTTTATTATTTTTTATTCTTGAGCATTAAAACATGCGAGTGTTGTCTTATTTATTTCATGGGAATCTTGTATTGTAGGCGTCGAAGGATCTAGTACGTGTAATGTCGATTGGTCGGCCGAGAAATTACACCATGTCATAACAGAAATTGTCGTAGAGTTCCACTACGCTATCGGTATACAAAACCTCGTTCCCTTCAAATGTAAATTTCAGCAGAGGAATACCGACTGCGATAATTGCTTCCAGTTCACAGTTAAATGTACAATACAAGCTACAGATCCACCAAAGGAAAAGTTCCACCTTGATGACATGTCGGTACTTCCAACATGGTAAAGAAGATGCATGAAATTTAAAATTGTTTGTTTTAGTTTTTTTTGTAAGTTTGGAATAGCTAGTTTTACAAAATAATGGAAAGTATATGGCCGTAATGAACCCGATAGATAAATTAAGTACGAAAAATTTTAAAGCGGAATGAAAGAAATATATAATGTATGTATCAATGTAAAGAATAATTTTGAATATTTCGGAATTGTAAAACAATCTAACAGTCTACATATACATACCAGCAGTTTATATTTAATCCATTTATCCAGGAATTTCAGAAAGCAGCTTCTGCAGATGTAAATCAAAGGACGTGTAAAATTAAGGTGCGTCTTTTGCAGATGTAAATTTGAATGACATGTAAATTTCACAGGGAATTTATTTTATGCTAAACCTATAAGTAGCACTCAATAGAAAACCAATAAAAGCCAATGTAGCAGAACCCTGTATTGTATGAGGTTGAATGGATTAACAGGTGACAATGTCACTATGAAACATACCGACCACTGCACGGCATACGGACAAAAAGAAAGAAATTCGTTTGAAAGGTTTACGTCGCTCTCAAGTTTTAGGTATCTTAATGACAAGTTTTAGGGACGAAAAAAGCCGTATTACTACTCCCGAAGGGTAAAACTTCTCATAAAATGTTTCAAGTCTAAACCAGACCTAATATCGAATCTCCCGAGATATTTAAAGAGAACTACATGAAATGTTCTAAAAGCTTAATATGGATCCTATGAAGAATCACAATAACATTTCTATTTAACCGAAATAAAAATCCTGCACACAGTGATAAAGATTTAGAAATAAATGTCACAGGCCAGAAGGATCCTTGAAGATCCGTGATAAAAACTTGCAAGCCAGAAAAACTAAGAAAAGCTTTCTTGCCGCCAGTCGCAACTCACAACATACTACTACTGTTCATACATATTTTCTCTCTTGGCTTTTACATAGTCCGAATAACTATCCAATTTCTAACAAGCGACATATAGATTTAACAATTTTCGTAGAACATCGAACAGATGCACTAAAATTATCAGACACCATGTCTGCTTAAAATCCGTAGCAAACCGTATATCTATCAATCCCAGTCGTTTTCGATACTTCCACGTAACTAGTATTACTGGATTTAAAAGCACGAGGCCGCTTTCTGTTCCCTTAAACGGTACAACTATGAATCATTTGAGATCGTTCTAGTATACACAGGTCATTGCCTTTTCAAAACACAAAATTTATCCTCTTTATCGTTCTTACGTCAAGCATCTTTCACAAAAGGTACGAATAAAACGTTTCTGATCATTTGTTTGAAATTAGATGGAGCCATATTGAATAAACCGAAAATATTTCACCAGAACGTTTATAAGTATACCAAAAATAATATTTTTACTTTTGGTATTCGCGCCGGCTTATATTCAATTCTAACAAAAACTTATGAGAAACAGCACATATTCCGATATTTTCGACGAAAAACGCCAACAACTTACACATCTATGACGTCGTTTATCAGTACTTTATATTGATAATTTATTTAATCATCTCATGAACAAGCATTTTAAATTAATTTTTCATTGCAGATACAAGTTAAATTTCGTCGTAGGGAGCAAAAAATTCCTTAACATACCTCATTCTTCTGCACCTGTACTTTTAACTTATGTCTGCAAAATACATATATCCTTATGAATTTGGAGACAAATGTGGTAATGATTGTATTTACTTAACACCATGGAAAATGGTCCACCAGGCATTGAAATTGTGTCCACAAATTTACGAGGTATTAGCCGCCAAAACTCTACTATTGTATTTGAAATTAGTATTCAAAAATAACTTACTGTACATTTATGTTTTGTACTGACCATAATGACTGAACAAAATATACAATAGAAGGCCCACAAACCTACAAAATCAAAGTACTACAGTATTATAAGCTGTGGCCTTCTACGCAGTTTTGTGACATGTGGAATTACTAAACCGTTGGCAGAAATAATATATGGAAAGCCCTCTTAAAAGTATTGGTCAGACTTGGGCCACAACAAAACAAGAAGAGCACTACGACCTTTCGTGGGCAAACAGTTTATTTCATTTTTCTTTCTTGTGCTCCGAAGAGAATGATTACGATTTGTTTGCACAGTAACCATTCCTTGTTTACATTTAGTATTACTTTCATATTAAAGAGATATTAGTAGGATATTAAACGTTGGAACCTGCAGCTGAAACCAATAGACAACATTAATTCCCTTGTTAAGATCTTAGTGGACTACTGGTCATCTCCATATAAATAGTTTGGAATGTTTTTATTTTCTATAGATTGTTTACTTTAGTACAAACGTGTAACATTTTACTCATAAACTAGAATTAATTTGCATTTCACAGTTGTTAAATCTGCCTTTAAATCCCATTTTTAACAAACACTTGACAGAGCTTTTGGAAAAAATCAAGTGTATTTTAATCAGTTTCAAACAGGGACAAAATTGTACTAGACAATACCAATGTATATTAGATAAATGAATTAGGTAACACACACAAGTAAATATTTAGTGTTCAAACTTTCGGTCATATTTTGTTATTCACCTGAAAACACAGGATCTGAAATCACTGACTAGGAATTTTC
>JAOXYJ010004723.1:0-12917 GCA_028566555.1 Lithophaga nigra
TGTATAGCGACCTGTTTCTATAAATAAATTATGACTAGACAACCGAAGTTTAGATAGATGCTTTCTGTATAAAGTTGGCAAATTTTTACCTAAATAAAACTGCAGATTAAATGAGGATACCATAAATTTGTACAGTGAACATTTCGAGGACGAATCTAACAATGACCATAGTTCTTGTTTCGTTTGGTCTTCTAAACGTTGACGGATTTGTAATAATAACAGTTCATCAATAATAATTTCCCATTGGCTATCCCAGACATAGTTTAAACCAAGATCATATAATAAATCTTTAACATATGAAGCAAAGTTATAACTTGTAATACAATTTGATACCAATTCCTTATAACAAGCTAAAATAATACAATTTTCAGACTTCAATAATTTAAGCCAAAATTTTAATAATCTATAATTACGTTCACATTTTAAAGGAACACGACCAAGCTCAAAATATAGCATTACATTAGATGTACATTTTTTAAAACAGTTCGCGTCCATCAACCATCCGTCCGTTAACTTTTCGCCTTTTAATCTACTCCTCTGAAACCAATGGGCCAATCTGAACCAAATTTTGCAGGAATAATGCTTTGCGGAAGGGATTCAAGTTTGAATAATGGAGGTCAAGGGGTCAATGAACTGGGGGTTCATAACTTTAACATAGGCTTCAATGGGTAAAAAAGCTTATATCGTTATATTTTACATGAAGCATCGGTTGGATTTGAAGTTCATGGTCAAAGCATTGATGGCCCAAAATTTTACTATATATATTATATGGCTTCCGTCAAAAAATCTTGCATAGCCAGATTTTGAATGAAGCATGAGAAATTCATGCAAGTGCGAGCTTATACTTCTACAAATGAATGTCTACGGATAATGGCAGTTAGAGTTCAGATTTTAACATGGGCTTCGATGGAAACAACTAGACAACTAAATCTTCTTGAGAACCACCAATGAAAGTGCAGTTATATTTGGCGACAAAACATTAATGGTACATGATTATTCGTTTTTACAGAAATATGATCCAGAGGACCATTGACTGCTTACATTCTTAGATGTGCTAACGTAGGTCTAGTGAGCTGTACAAGCTCACCTGAGCTTCTAGGTTAAATTGTTTCGTTACTTGTGGTTTATTTTTCGATATTCTAATATTAACATAAGTTATACTGAAAATCACAGACAACCATCAAAACTTGAATCCTATGCTCCTTTTCAGGCTTAAAAGATTAATCCAAAATGGGTATTTTTAAAGGAAAGAGAAAAGCTGGATTAAAGCTGGCGAGTAGGAAAAGGTGTACTTATAAAAAGTTGCAAAGGCAGGAATTAATAGTGCTATCTCCTTCTGAATCACCGGCCACTAAGAGACCAAGACAAACTTCACCATGTATTTCAGTGTTTTTCAACTCAACTCCAGTTAAAACTCCACGAATCTTCAGAAAAATTCTTCAAATCCCAGAGCTTACATCTCCGATTATACGGAAAGAATCCAGTTCGAAACGCAGACTTATACAAACACCAGACTTTCAACAGTCTTCTCAGTTGGATGACTCTATGTTGTCAATAAAGCCTATAGAAGATGACGAAGATGATGATGTAGCATCGCTTGTTCAAATTTTACCTTCTGTACTTGATGAACTATCCAAAGTAGGCAAAAAGGACATTTTTCTGAAATTTTTTCCACTGGTAAAAGATAAGAAAATTCCATTGAATAACATAGCTTTTGACTTATTCTTAGACGTCATCAAATGGTTTGACCAAGAGGACATCCGATCCATGCGGTATTCACCTGCAACCATGCAATTTTTTTGGTTGGGCAAGAAATTGTTCGGAGGGCGATTCATTCGATTCATGTCAGGACTTGGGAATGAGACTGACATTTTGAGTGGTCATCAGATATTGTCTCCGTCTAATTCAAAGATTAACTTTGCGTGTCCTAGTGAAAGTTTGCTTAGAGATATTAACCCACTTGGAAAGGAATTTCCTGCACACTATCAGCCTGGAATAATTACGCCAATGATAGATTTGAAGGCCTCACAGTCAAATGAAAAAAAATCATACATTTTAATGTTTGATGGTAAAAAAGTCAGAAAGGGCGGAGATGTCGATTTATTGGGGTTCGAAGATGGAGCGTCTCTGGAAGACAAGAAAAGGCAACACGCGCAAGAAATAGAGGATATAGCGCTCGCAATCAAAGACATGAGAATTATCAGTAGAACATGTAAATTCCTTCAAGACACTCCAAATGAGAGTAAAGAAAATATTTTCGAACATATCTTGAAATGTTTTCAGATATTTTCCTTTAATCTAAGACGACTGCGTGAATTGCTGAAAACTAAAAGTCTGATGCTTAGAAGACTAAAAGATCAGTCGGTAAAAAATGTAACAAAGAGTGCTTCATTTACATATGCAATTGATCTCTGCAGGACTGTTATCTATCAGATAGAAAATTGTTTATCCTCATTGATAGACATTCAGCGAGTTATTTGCAAGTCCGGTGCAGCTTTAAATAATGTTGAGAACCTCTTTCCTACAGAAAGGTTAGTAAATTTGAAACACCAGAAAAATGTGAAACTTTTAAAAGAACCAAGTGAGATGAAAGCAGAAATGAATGTTCCTATTCTCGAGCCACAGTTTACGAAGCAGCGATCAAAGGAGTGGTTTGACGCCAGACAGACTGTTAAGGTAACAGGGAGTACAATATATCAAGCCATTGGATGTGACAGTTTAAAAAAGCAGCGAGAACATTTTGACAGAGTCATCAGTGGAGTTGATCCCACGGATCCAAGCCCAGAGCAACAGATTGCAATGAAACATGGGACGGAAAGTGAAGTACACGAAATTGCAACGTTATCAGGGATTATAATGCCATTCATGTATCCAAATTTAATTTTTAGAGAGGAAGGATATTACATTAAAGACAAAATTCTCGTATCACCTGATGGAAGCCTTGTTAGTGAAAAAAATGTTGAATATGCATTCGAAGGCAAAGCTCCGATTGGAAACCCATTCACCACACCAGTTCACTATCGTGTACCAGAAAGATACATCACGCAAACAATTTTTGAGCAGAACGTTTTGGAAGCTGAAAAAGGTACACTTTATATTTCATGGTCGAAAGAAAGTACAACAGTTTTTATAGTTCCGTCTAACGCAGATTTGTGCACAGAAATTCAACAGCAAATAGATGCGTCATACCATGTCCGTGTTCCTAAACGCCCAACATGCTTATCGAAAGAGAGTAAAAACTTAAAGGAGTTAATAAGCGTTGCTGCCGATAACTGCACATTTGTAGGGGAATTTCCGTCAGTAATGGGGTGCATTGCGGAAGGCGATGCTGATGTTCCTAGAACTGAGAAAGCCACATACGATGAACTAATCAAAGTGCTTCTGGAAGGGAAACAAACCATTACAAATACTTATAACCTGCGACGAAATTATGCCTCACAGGTTGTCGTATTTCTTTTGGCCGATTTAGACCGATTATGGAAGCCTGAAGAGCCGCACGCAGTCCCTATCTTATATTTCTTTCGTGGATATAGCTTGTCGATGGACATTGCAAGAAAAATGTTAGAATACTGCAAGAACAGTTGCATTGACAAGGGACTCGATGTTGTAGCTGCATCTTCTGATGGTGAATTTCTCCCACTGATTGTCAGAGGTAAGGACGGAAAACCTCTAACACTTCACCAGCTTAGCAAACTGGTATGGTCTGAAGTTTGCAAACTGCAAAAAACTGAAATTGTCAAACGTCTTCGTGAAATAAACTGCAAGTATGTCTCTTTGAAATGCGAACAAGGTATATTACTTTCTCTTCCAGAAAATGAAAAGCATACCGTAATTACTCCTGTTCATGGATGGAAATCGAACGCCAAATCCTCAAAAAACGAAGATGCATTGAATGAAATTTGCGAAAAAAATACCACACAGGACGAAAATACCGTGGATACCGATGACGACCTACTAGTACATGAAGACATAATATCTATGGCATTGGACACCCAGACTGATGGCACTGATACTACAAAGGGAACAACTAATTGTCAGAAATTTGAAGACAAGGACGAAACGGAATTGTATGAAGTTGAAAACTATCAAACGAGTACAACGGACACTTCTAGAAATTCCGAAACTCAGTCGGTAACTGTTAGTGAACGCAGCGATTTAGATAGTACTTCTCGATATATTTTCACTGACAACGACTATTCTGATCTGTTACATCTACTTCGTTTGAAAAATCAGAAAAAATGGAAGGATTCATCTGAACGTACACTCAAAGAATTCATGGAAACGTCTTCTAAAATGAAGAAATTTCTGAAGGCTGAGCTTATAGAAATCACACAATTCCTGAATACAAAAATAAAAAAAAGTGAAGTTACCCTTCAAGTCACAAAATTAACGAAATTGGATCTTATTAACCAGCTGTCAAAGTATGTCGGCGATGCTTCTCTTTTAGAGAAAAAAACCAGGAAAGTCAGTAAAACACCAAAAAAACTTAAAGATCTTGCAGCAAGTTTTCTGCAAAAGAAGAACTATCCGAAACAAGTGCTTAACATTGCATATGCAACATATTTGTGGCCACAAAAAGTTCAGGAGTGGAGAACTCAGTCAAGAGTTAACGAATCAGTAGAAATAGTAGGTATTGAAAATGGAAAGTTTACTCCATATTATGTACCTGATTTTGACAGTGACAGGCAAGACTTTGATATTTTTGTTTATGATAAAACACATCTTGCTACAAATCTGCGTAAATGCGTTTGTTTGGACAAAGTAGAAGGTATAAGTATTCAAGCATGGAAGATAGTTGCCAAAAGAAAACCAGATATCCTAAATTTGAGTGTCATAGAAGTGTCTTCTGACGGAAAGATATTAGACCAGATGAAGGAAAAACTATCAAGGACAATGTTTAGTAAGCTTGTAGAAAATGAAATGATTTCGACAGGGTATCAAAAAGAAGCGACATTCTGTAATGTTATTAGAGAAGCCCTTTTTGTTGCTGACGATATGCCTGGGATACGTGCTGTACAGAGATGTGAGAAACGGTTAAACCTCATTCGGTGGTTAGCAGATGGAATCGATTTTGGACGATTTCCACCTCATGGGGCTAGAATAAAAGGCATGTCCCACATTCTGTATGAAGGACTGAGAAGTAGTATGGAAGGTAAATTGTTTCTATATGCTATTGCAAGAGGAGGAACATACTGCGCTAGGTCACCGAGTACTCTTTGTAGTGAATCATTTTTCAGCACTATGCAAGAAATGGACCCGTGGGGTCAAGGAATTCTGACAACAACTGGAGTGGAAAAACATATCAGTGATTTTACAACTATAACAGCTTTGAAAATGCAGGAGAACAGGTAAGTCAAAAAAAAAAAAGAAAAAAGAAAAATAGAAAAATGGACCAAAGAAAAAAAAAGAAAAGAAAAGAATAGAAAACGACATCATATGCAGTACTACCAAGAAAATAACAAACAAAAATTATAGAAATAAATGAAATAAAAAAAAAAAAGAAAAAAATAATGTTTTGCATTCCTACAAAATAAAACTGGAATGAATTCGTAAGTTTTCGTCTGACGTATCTTTGTTTAGTATGCGTGACTATTATATCACTGTATTTCATCATTTACAGCAGAAACACAAATGTGCAAGAACAGTTTTAAAATGAATGCAATATCCGTGCATGATTTATTCTTCAAAATTACAACGAAATTAAAACCAACTGCCTCATTTTTCTGCTGAGATCAAGAACATGAAGTTTACCTTGAAAGAAAAGCAAATTGCAGGTCTCAGTCATAAGAAAGCGGTAGTCAGCTAATAAACAATAATATATCCTAAGAGCTCAGTGTATGTTTAAAGTAACGATGTAAATACACGACTCATTGCATCTTTTACTTTTCTGATATTAATTAGAATTGATAAACGATAATTCAAGGACTAAAAATTGTGTAATTTTCGCCAGCTGTGTGTGCGCGCCATTCTTCTGCCGACCGTCATGTATCAATGTAAACTCTCTGTTACAACACAAATGTTACTGGTCAACACTTCAGACTCCGCTGAAACTCATGTCGTAAAGGGTACTTTTTTAGTTTACATTTCGTTTTAAGTTTCCTGTTGATTTTTTTTTTGTTCTCTTTCAGAAATATATTCATAAAAACAAAGAAGGATGCTGCATACCCCGTGCCCGAAAGCTGTCCCATTGTTTCAGAAGCAGCTGGAGATTTATCCGTCTTTCCAGATACTTGTAACTGCAGAGAAAGGAAGCAGATTTCATGTATTATACCCAGGTAAGATAATCATTTTATATTACCAATGAAACATTTACGTAAACTAGAAGGTTAGCAAAATTACCAACCAACCGAAACAAATAAACTAGTAAATCAATTCGCAGCAAAACGAACTCCACTCCACATATGCAAGTGCAAGTGAAATCAGGTGCTCTCAAAGGGTAAGCATTTCCTGTTTTGTTGATTTAAAACACAAATTTCTATAATCACAATTATGAAATAGCCATAATCATAAATGTGGGACGAAAATCTATGCTGACAAAATAGTAGCTCAAAGATAATCTAAGGTATTGATACTTTAAATTTCAAAATGAAACAAATTTTATTTTTTTAAAAATGTAGGACTATTGACTTTTTGTAACCAAAGAAAAAATCCTATTGTGATCTCTTGAATAACTTGGTTATCTGAAACCCATCTATTTGAAAATGTATAGCTTTTTATGCTGTAAGGAAATATAGTGCCGTTACATGTGCATTTTATTTATTTTTTTTCTAATTTTAGAGATCATTTCTTTGACTCATCACTAAGAGCAAGAATTACCAAAAATGTAGAAAATCTATACCAGCCGAAACCACTCGACAAACCAGCAAGAGGAGAACAGCCAATCCGAGTTCAGTATGGGTATCGAATCAATGAAGCAAAACTTTTACCTTCAAAGAGGCTAGGACTTGAGTTTGATTGAATCAACACACTGTGCATAAATGATGTACTTTATTTCGACTAACGTTTTTGTATCCAGTATGTTGTACAAAAATGGTGTATAAGATATGGTCATACATTGTACTTTCTCTTATGCTTTGCTATACTTATATGGACAGTTGACTCTCGCAAAGAGGTTAATTCAGAAAAATGATTCTGACAGTGACATATCAGGGACATATCAGTATGAAACTATTTTTCTTCATCTTGTATACTTTGAGGTTTGGAACTTACTTCACCACATATCTTTTATCATGAACAACCCAAGCTATTATATAATTCTGCAGGTTATAGTGACATGGGGAGATTCGGCAAAATATAGTGAACTCTATCAAATCTGTTATACAGTACTGAAATAATAACTGTGTTAAATGTCACTGGCTTTTTTGTTTGTTCGATTAAAGCTACCAAATTTCAAGCTATTCTGTGACATCAGAGAAATTCTAAGATAATGCAACCTTGGGCAGGTAACTTAATGTACTAGAAGTATTGTGACCAAAGGTCACTTAAGTATACCCCCTGCTCCCCCAATCTGACTATAACCTCAGTTATCAGGTGAAATGTAAAATAGACTATGCACAAAGTTGAGACTAATATATATAAGATTCAATGAAAGTTTCGAGAAATTTTATCAAACAGTTTAGAAAGAATTACGGATGCAAGATGTGTACCCCCTTTTGATATATGTCGCTAAGTCCATGTTATGCCATCTGGAAACCCCAAAATCAATCTGATCAAAATATAAAATAGGAGGTGCACAAGTACATCACCAGTCGAAGATTCTATGGAAGTTTCATGAATTTCTATCAAGTGATTTAAGAGGAGTTACGGATACAAGATGTGTACTCCCTTATGATATATGTTGCTAAGTCCATGTTATGCCATGGGAAACCCCAAAAATCAATCCGATCAAGATACAAAATAGACGGTGCACAAGCACATGATGAGATTAAGATTCTGTGGAAATTCCATGAAATTCCATCTTGTGGTTTAGGAGGAGTTGCTGATACAAAGGTGGGGGCGGAAGGACGGACGAACGAACGAACGGACGGACTCCCCCATCACTATACGCTTTAAAGCGGGGGTATAATAAAAGTGACCAACATTTGTCTGGAGGATGATATATTAACAGTGATGCAATAACAAGAATCCTTTTACATATTACAGTTATTTATTGTAAAAATGTAAAAGTAACAAAACAGATCTCTCCTGAGATAATTATAAATACAAAAAAATAAATAAATATAAATCTTAAACGTAAATTATAAAGAAATAACAATTCAAGTATAAAACATGACTATAAAAAGAAAAAAAATCACGTCCCAAATGAAAAATTAAATAGAAAAACCATCCAAGGTACTGTTACACAAGTTGAAAAAAATCTATAGTTGTAAGGGTCTGATTCTTTGAAACATCTTAATGCTTTCTAGCTTTATGTCTTTTGTAAGAACACTCGTAATTGAACTCACGAGCACAGACCTCGCACACAATTATATTTTGGCGATGTTTGGACCTTGTGTGCAAATCCTTCGCACGCTTTGTTGTATATGATTTGGTACAAATGTCACAAATATAAACTTTTGCTCCTGTTGTGCCCGACTTGCACCTGGTTAAATGCTCCTTTAAAGTATGCTGGTAAGCAAACTTGGCATTGCACTGCTTACATTGGAGCTTTTGTCCATGGTTCCCTGTAATATGCCCCGTGAGACTTGTCTTTGTTTTAAAGTATTCGTTACAGTGTTCACATGAAAATTTATAGTTTCCAAGATGCTGTACTTCCTCGTGTCTTTTTTTGTTTGCAACGTTTGAAAATTCTTTGGCACAATAATTGCATTTCGGTTTTCCATTTTCGTTATGTTCCGTTCTGATATGGTAACTCAATTTGGTTTTTTGACAATAAGATTTGGAACACATGGTGCAACTGTACCTCGTTCTTTCCATCTGCAAAATAAATGATACATGAGATAATGGACAGCTATACAAAACCTGGGTTCCAGCGATTACTGCTAATCTATTTACTATACCGTATTAATAAAAAAAATTCCAAACCCGCTAATCAGTTACTCCAGCATTATAAGAAATTGGCCTGTACAACAGAATTCATGTAATCGTACTATATCTGTAGAATGTATTTGTTTCCTTTATTTGATAAACTTACCGAAATACAATCAATTAAAAGGGGTATTTGTTTATTTTTTTTCGTCGGGAACCAATATAATGGATAATTTGCTCCCAGAACAAATATTTTGTTCCATTTGCAACGCTGAAAAAACTATGTACTCAGAACTTCTAACAATAGTTTCAGCTGTGCGTATAGTACGTTTCGTTATTTTTGAGTTAATTAATACAAGTAGAATTATAAACATGACTTGCATGCAGGGGGTTGAGTAAAACGAAATACTTTAAAACTGGTTTGTGATGTTTCCACAATAAACAAGAATCATTCAAGAGCAAGAGGATAGACAAGTCAACTAACAGTCAGTATAAATTGATTTACGTAGGCCACGATGTCATTTCTTCTTATTGAAGTACTGAAATACAGTTTAGTGTGTCGGTCTAAAGTACAAGGAAGCGTAGTATACCGAAATTCCAGATTCATAAATTCGTTTGGAATACACAATGTCGAGAAAATAATTGGAACAGACCCTGATTCATTGCATGTTGTAACCATGATACAGCAGAAAAAATGTTCATCAACTCTCTGTCCTTAACTTTAACCAAAGCCAATGGTCCATTATATAAAGGTCACCGTGACTTAATCTCTATTGGATGATTCCTTTTTTCCTTCAGAACATCTGCATTGCACAATTACGCGATCCCACCCCTTATAGTATCCGAGATATAAGCGATGACCTAATCTTAATCACTATAATTGTTCATTTCAAACCCCCATTGACGGAAAGAGTTACAAAATCCACAAGCAAAACGCAAAGCAAGAGAATTACAAATGAATGGCATAGGTGCTTTGGTGTGAGATTTTTTTTTTAATTTTATTTCTTTTTTTACTAAAATGTCACTCTGAGCACGTACGAGGCTTGTCATGTGGTGTTTCTAATATGCTATGTTCGCGGTATATACAAGGGAAGCCTTATATAAACCTCTATATGTAATTCTCTTGCCTTTTAGCTTTACGTGTTGATTTTTAAAAATGATTCGAAAGACGTGTCGATATCTATAGAAAAACATTCGACATTTAATTGAGAAGCATAGGTTCACATTAATTAGCTGGCTTTTATAGCAAAGTTGAAGATTTTCAATAGGTGACCACGACAAGCTGCCGACCTATTCACTGAAAGGAAATATATATTTGATCTTCATGGTCTTCATGTATCAGGAGGGTTGGGTGTCTGTGCGTCACGTCACCGTCCAATCGTGTGTACTGAAAATGTCTCAACAGACAATGCACTGCAAAGTGAAACCTATCAAGACATTGATTCGTTCCATTAGGACCGGAGTTAGAACAGGAATAATATTCAAAGTCATTAAGTTTACGTATTTTATTAAGTAACGATGGTTTACATTCAATTTCCAACTACAGCTCTGTTCATGAAACCAAAGATATTTGCTTCCCATTTTCATTTAACTCACAATTAAACCCTTCAACCATGGTTAAAGTTTCTTGCCGTATACAAGTCAATACCTCTGATCAATATGCAAACTTTAAGACTTATAATTAAATGACAACTACTAAAGGACAGGTATGAAATTTTTTTTAATCTCAAAATACTTTAAATTTTTTTATCGTTTCCCATATAAAAAGACATAATCAAAGCTATAAAATAATATTAAATAATTGTAAATGCTTTTTTGACTGTTATCATGTTAAAAGAATCGATAAATACTATTTCTGTCAAATAACCAATAAATTGAAGGGAGGTAATAAATGATTTCTATATGAAATGCAGTTTCACATAATATGCCTCATTTACGTTCAGAGTGAAATCACTGTCAACTAAAAAAAATCCCGGACCCCGGCACTTAAGAAATGATTGAAATCAAAATAATGAATACGTTTGAATCTTTTTTAGCAATATTAGAATGATTGAAATAGGCTGTAGGGCCCAATTCCTCTTAAAAAACAATTAGTCTTCTCACGCATATCTCATCTTCTCACGCGTAACTGGTCTTCTCACTCACTACATGTATCCCTTTTCGCAGCTTTTTCGATCAGGATCAATTAACGACGTTCCCAAAGACTGAACATTGGTTTATTTGTTTTTGTGATAACTATGTGTATAAAGGAAACCCGAAATATCAATTGTTTATGCATGGGAAATCTGTTAAACAAGGCTGAATTTGACTTTCTGTTTAAAATATCTTCTTCTTGTTGACACGCCAAAGTAAAATTCAGAATTGTATTAAGGCCTCTGCCTTTTAAGTGACACGTAGAACACGGGAAAATCATCCCCTCGTCGAATCACATTCTTGCTTTTTTAATATTCTTTAAATAAATACAATAGGATGCGTTGGAAGTTGCAGAGTTACCATTCGAAGCGGCGATGATTGCTCTTCTTCATCATAACCGGAAAGTCTTCTCACTGTCGTGAAACAATGAAAAACAAGTTCCTTTCTTAAACGTTTTATCAGTGCAGACAAAAGTGTAAAATCTATGTAATAAACAGTGCAACTATTCTTGCATATCAAAAATAAATCACTCATAACCGAGCAGCAATGATAATTCACTCATGCGCTAACATGCATTCATGAATTATCATCACTAATCGATTAGGAGTGATTTATTTTCAATATTCGGAATGCACGAATAGTTATACTACAAGTAACAACCTAGTGATTCCTAATGTATCTAACTTCATACATCTGATAAAACTGTTTTGTTTAACAAAGTTTGACATACTAAAGACAATTATATAATTTCTTCAAATAACAATGAACTTATTAAAGGTTGATTAAGTCAAAACAAATAGGAAAGAGTTTAGGCCTCAAGACTTAATATCTGTAACTCCGATTCAATCCTGTTCTTAAAAAATCCAAACACTTAATTATTAGGCTGATCACAACCACTGAACATAGAAATAATTAACAAACTATTCAGTGTTTCACATGACCAAAAGAAATACACATTTAAATCTCTATTCTTGCACTCTATCCCTACCTGTTCTGCCATTTCTGTAATGACTTGTCTTGTCAGTATTTCACACGACCAAAAGAAATACATATTATAATCTCTAAATATTCTTGAACTCTATCCCTACCTGTTCTGCCATTTCTGTAATGACTTGTCTTGTCAATGTTTCACATGACCAAAAGAAATACACATTTAAATCTCTAAATATTCTTGAACTCTATCCCAACCTGTTCAGCCATTCCTGTAATGACTTGTCGAGCTATTCAATGTTTCACATGATCAAAACAAATATGCATATAAATCTCTAAATAATCTTCAATTCTATCCCTACCTGTTCTGCCATTTCTGTGACGACTTGTCTTGACCGCTGGTCAAATTCTGATTTACATTGCGGGGTTTGTTTCTTTATCACATTTACAACATCAGTCTGTGGCATGGGCTTCCACTGGTATAATCTGTCGATCTAGAAAATACAACATTTGTTCTTAACTGCTTGTTGGAAAGAAAGGGAGATTTAAAATGGCCTTTATAAGATTCTGCATGGTTGTTAGGCTTATATAAACTTTACTATATAAACTTTTTCTGTTATTCTTCTCAACTTAACCATTTAAATCCATTTTTAAAGTTCCTACTATAGAAATGTATATACAAGAGCAATCAGTAGTGTTTGATGAGACAATACCAGTTTTAAACTCCTAGAAAAGGAGTAAGGCCACAAAGGCCTTATTTTGGCCCTAAAACTTGAAGTATGGCAAACCGTATGAAAAATTAATGAATTAAACTTTAAAATTTTTTTTATTTAATGAATTAAAGCTTGTTTTGCTTCAGTAGAACATATTACCCTGAAAATGTAGCC
>JAOXYJ010004832.1:0-12912 GCA_028566555.1 Lithophaga nigra
TGGCAAAATGGGTAATTTTATTAATACAGATTTCGTCGAAAAATGCAATAAATCATCAATAAGGCACATAAGTAACACTTGATATCAATATAAATGATTATTTTGCATTGATACTTGTTTGACACCTCTTAAAACATGTTGACAATGTCTATTTCATTTTTTTTCTTGGATTTTGCAAAGTGCTATCCCCACCCCTCGTGAAATTGGATAGATTTGTAAATATCGATTATTTCTATCCAATTTCTGGAGGGGGAGGGGTAGCATTTTACAAGTTTTAGTCATAAAGAACTTGTATAAACAATGTTAATATGTCTTTAAGAAATGTAAAATAATTATAAATGTAAATAAACTCATTTATATTGATGTGAAGTGTCATTTATATGCATTATTGATAGTTTATTGTATTTTTAGACAATATATGTATTCCTAAAATTACCCATTTTGCCAATTTGGGACAGATTTAGTATATTAAAATTTTTCAAAAAGGTATTGCATTATATTTACTAGACATATATCATTAGATGTAAGAAAATTATGCTAACATTTCATTGTGAAAGTCTTTATGTAAATAGAATAACTCATTTTTCGATACTTTTTGTCAATTTTTTAGAGGGGAGGGGTACAATGTGGCTAAATTCAGTATCTTTTAAGGAACATTTTGACGTGAACATTGTTCAGAATGAGAGTTAATATATTCACAATTACAAATCAAGCAAATGCATTGCAGGAAAACTGTATACGGTTACATTATTGGCGTCAAATTGAAAATTATTTGGAAAATCTGAAAATCAGAAAATACCAATTTTTAACGTTATTTGACCAAACTAATAATAAAGATAATTCAAAATGACGTTCATATAGAGGGATAGTGTAAGAACTTGATAGAAACTATAAAATATATGCAATTTTGACCCTGTGAAACCATGTTGGGAGGCAAAAAACACATTTTTTTATATTTTTGTGTATTTTTTGAAGGGGGAGGGGTACAATATTGCTAAATTCAGTTACTTTTAAAGGGACATTTTGATGTAAACATTGGTCAAAATAAGAAATAATACATTCACAATTACGAATCAATCAAATTTATCGCACTAAAACTCAATAAGGTTGCATTACAGGCGTAAAAGTGACAAATTTATGGAAAATCTGAAAATCAGAAAATACCCATTTCAACGTTTTTTGACCAAAATAATAATAAAAGTAATTCAAATGACGTTTGTATGGAGTGATTTTGTAAGAACTTGATAGAAACTATAAAATATATGCAATTGTGACCCTATCAGACCATTCTATGGAGCAAAAAACACATTTTTCGATATTTTTTGTCTATTTTTTTAAGGGGGAGGGATACAATATGGCTAAATTCAGTATCTTTAAAGGAACATATTAATGTGAACATTGTTCAAAATAAGAAGTAATATATTCACAATTAAGAATCGGTCACATTTTTTGCACCAAAACTCAATGCGGTTGCATTAATGGCGAAAAATTTAAAATTTCATGGAAAATCTGAAAATCAGAAAATACCCATTTTTCACGTTTTTCGACAGAAAAATAATAAAAATCATTCAAAATGACGTTTATATGGAGTGTTTTTGTAAGATATTGATAGAAATTATAAAATAATTGGAAAGTTGACCCTGTTAGACCATGCTATTGAGAAAATAGAGGGTATTTTGTTAGATTTCATAAAATTTCATGTTATTTTCATGGGGGGTAGGGGTACTATTTTTCAGATTTTGAGACATTGAAAAGGTGTAAGGTTTTAAAATTTGGCATTTTAGCATAGCTCTAGTATATAGGTATAAACATCAATCGCTATGTAGATGATACGTTCAATAGTTGAATATCAAAATTGAAATATATGTGTTTTCAAGTGAAAATCTGCAAAATTGAAGATTTCCATGCATTTTTCAGGCTTTTTCACTACATAATTCCTATTGTAGCCAATTGTTAGTCATAGATTTATTGCACGTGATATATCTGATACGTTTGACATAAAAACAATCAAACTATGACTTGAAATAATGATTTAATGAGACTTTACGACAAAAAATGGCATTTTTTCTCAATTTTAGTAGGGGTACAATTTCTACTTCTGCAAAACTGTGAGAGTCACAAACTGGATATATTTTATATCTATTTGAAAGATTATGTTCTAAGCTTTCATTTGATACCATATTTGTATACATTTAGGGATGTTTAGCATGAATTTAACGATAGAAAAGACAAATTATGAGAAATTTCCAAAATTGCCAAAATTTTTCTACAGGGTATAAATATAACCCCATTTTCGTGGACGCGTGCAGGTTATTTTGAGGGGAACATTTTTGTTTCTTAAATGGACCTATAAGAGAAGAAATAAATCATAGTGGGGTAGAAGTGTGGGGGGTGCACGGTGGGTCATTCCAGGCCATATCCTATTTACACCTGTCTATAACCGAGATATAAAATTCTTAATGATTCACTGCTCCAGCAAGACAACCATTAAAGTTTAGGAAACCAGCAGATCTTGTCTTATAAGTGTTATATTGGTTGAAAGATAAAATTATCTGTTTCTGTAAAGTACATTTGAAATGTAGCAAGACTGGTTGAACTATTTCTGAGGCGTCACAAACACAAACATTATATATAGGAAATGCGAACCGTTTTATTCGTCAATCAAAGTTCAATAGGAAATAAATTCTTTATAAGGATGTAATCAGAGGTGTACCAGATTTTACATCGGTCAGTACCTAATACACCTTTCGCCCTACGTGGTACAGCTCTGATTACAACCATATAAGCTAATAATAGCCCGTGCTTGAAATATGAATCAGATATAATGTAAAATAAATAGCGAAAAATCATAGGCGGAGAATATTGTTAGGCACTTGACTATCAGTACGACAATCTATAATTTCAGGTATCATGGACGAGTCAACTTCTTTTATAGAGAACCATTCCAGCTCGGATGAAAATATGGATCAATCAACATTTTGTACTTCTAAAATTGCCACTTCAAGTAAACGTTTCAAAAAAATGGAACTTAACCCTGAACACTGGGACAATGTCGAAACAGAGATTGTAACATGCCTCCCGAATGATATAAATGGCTTGAAGAAATACAGAATCGAATGTACAATGCAGGAAATGATGATTAAAACCAAAGACGGTAGACCTTGGGCGAGATGGTATACAAGTTCAAGGTCTGGACTTAAAGGTAGAAGGCGAGTGACAAGATGTAAAGGTTCGCCTATTTGCAAGTCAGAATCATGTCTTTATAGAATGAAATATGGATATGCCAATCGATTGCAGTTTCAGAAAAAAAGCTCTGTTCTTGTTTGTTTCACATGTGGAACTCCGGCTGATAATTTATCATGCCCTGCTGTAAAAGTGTGGGAATATGAAGAAGGTGCATCAGCTGTCACAGTTATGCACAGGTTTAATCATACATGTACTGTTAAAAAAAGTAAAGTTTCGACTGATATTATAAAAAAAGAAATTATGCAAAATCCAAACGTTAAACCATCTAAATTGGTGAATGACAAAATGGTAAACATAATGGCTTCGGAAAATTTTAAATGGGAAGATGTTGAGGAAGTTGCCAGCATGTTTGTCGATGTTAAACGAATTCATAATGTTAGAAATCAAATAAAGAATCAAGAAAACCCAGTCGGACAAAATTTTGAGGCGCTCGCACTTTACAAAAAAAAGTGCGACGAAAAAGATAAATATTTTATCTATAAGGTGAATAATCGAGCACTGAATGGGAACCCTTCTTTCGTATTCAAATCCAGCAGGTCCATGGCAGAACTTTGTATCGAAATGGACAAAGACAAAGATCAAATTCTAAACGAAGAATATGCTTTTATTGATGCAAAGCATGATCACTGTAGACATTTTAAAACTGTAACATTGTGGACATACCATCCTGTATTACGAAAAGTCATTTGTCTGGCAAAGATGGAGGTAGAAGAGGAAAGCTCAGAAAACCTTCAGATCTTTTGGTCGCTTCTCAATGAAATACTAGAAGAAGTTTCAGGCATTAAAGGGTACAAATTTAACCCGTTCGGTTTTATAGCTGATGAAAACTGTGCAAATTGGCTTAGCATAAAAGCCATTTTTGGAAATGAAGCCATACACAGAGCTTCTTCTTGTGAGTTTCATTATAAGCAAAGCATGCATAGAAAGTCTCGGATGCTTTCAGAAAAAGCAGACGAATTCATCAAGCTTGGTACAGATATTTTAGATGCTCTTTCTATTTCTGAATTCAACAAGTCTAGTGCAAAAATGGAGGAGTTCATAAAATGCAACAGATATGATCACATTTTGAATGGTTGGTTTAAATGGTGGTATGAGAGAAGAACTCATATTTTTCGTGCTTTTAAAATGGAGAGTGCTCCATCGTCAAATTTAGCAGAAATTGGCCACGCTAAGATGACAAGTGTGGGGAGACCACTGATGTCGTTGTTAGAAGCAGCCCGCGAGGATGTGGCTTCTGCAATGAGGCAAATGACAGAAATCCAGTTGTTTCAAACTGGAGTTTCAAAAGGTGGTAGGGGTCCTACAGCTAATCAAAAAAGAGCAAAGGAATACAAGGTAGGCATGAAGAGAGCAAAAGAATATGCAGAAGAACTCGATTTGCAAGAAATTGATTTAAATAAGCAAACACCATTTTACGTGCAATCAAAAGGTAAGCACCGACCTTCAGACGGCACAAAAGGGAACAAACGCAAAAAGAAGACCGAATCTAAAGAGAAGGCGTCAGCATTACCCGATGCACCTCCAAAGCCATTAGCTTTTCACTTATGTTTATTCTCAACCATTTTCAATCTTAAAAAATGCTATGGCTGTGGAAAACAGTTTAAAGACAAACATAAGGTAGAACCCCATGATCTCATTCTAAAGCACTACTGCCACAGAAGATTTAAGGACAAAGATGGTAACTACAAAATCTCACCTGATTTACAAGCAGCATACTTCCATCTCAAATTAGACTGCACCAGGAAAATTGAACCCAACATGGAAGTTAGAGATGTCATTATCCATGAGGAAATAGCAAATGTACTTACCGAGGCACACAAGGCAGTTTTGATAAAATTCGGCATCCGACTTTAAAAAATCATTTTAAGTGTTTTGTTTTTAACAGTTTATTCCGAACTTCATGTTCAGAAGTGGTTTCTATCTTTTGTATGAATCTTTGTAAGCTTCTTCGAAATGTAAAGTATGATAAGAATAATCAAATGAATCATATAGTGTTGACACATGGTTGATTAGTACATAATTTTTATAACCCAACACGCATTATAATGAAACTTTTTTATTGAATTACTAACGTTTCGTCCATCACTTCACGATTGTGTATATAGCTTCAGAGCATTTAAAAAAATGATTCAGACTTTACGGAATCGAGTTTCGAGTTCGAATTTGAGTTATTAGACCTAAAACGACACTCACGAAATACCTGAAAATAAGTATAAAGCAGAGGATAACAACATGAAAATTAAATACAATCAATAATCATTGAATTTGGAGTTGCTTTCACCTCATGATCAACTGGCACGTTTTTACCATAGATAAATTACATCTCCCATCATCGAACAATGACAGTAATAACGATAAGCAATCAGTTGAAGGCGATGGTCACGCTTACAGGCGATGGTCACGCTTACTGTCATTGTTCGGTGATTGAAGTGAGTGCTATTTATCTACGATAAGAAGATGGTAGACAATCAATTGGAGAAAGCAAACTATACATTCAGTGTGGATTGATTGTAGAATTGGAAAAAAAATCGTAAGGGGTTCCGCAGAACCCCTGCGTCTTCCAAATCAGTGCATATATATGACATGGGCGCATAAAATTATCCTCAGCTAAATGAAAAAAAAATAATTAAAGTCTAGTTCAAGGTCAAAATACGGAAAAATTTCCAAAGTGTTCTTTTGACCATAAAAAAGATTCCATTTAAGTTTTATAAAATTCTATGCACTTTTCATGAAGTTATTGAAGTTTCAAAAATTTTACCCTGCAAATAAACGCAAAGAAACTAAAGTCCATTTTTAATGGCAAAAACAGAAAAAAATATCTTTCCAAAAATTTCGTTTTGAACTCATCATTTTACCATAAAGAGCTTTCTTCCAAGTTTTATGAAATTCTATGCACATTTGATGAAGTTATTAGATTTAAAAAAAAAACTTTAACCATATTCCACATAAAAAACTTTAACCATAAAAAATTTAGTCAGTTGCTGGTCAAAATATGGAAAAAAAATGAAAATTATTTTTTTCTGCATGTTTTGTAATGGGTGTCTTCTTTTGACCATGAACCATGATGTTACGTAACCACGCATGATTAGTCAGTGCCTTGACCGAAGTCGAGTGAGTTTTTATCATAACTCTGCGTCCGTCGTCTGTCATCTTTTTATATTTTAGTCTTCTTCACTGATACGACTGGGCAGATTGAAACCAGACTGCAGGAATGTTCCTTTAGTGGACCATTGGTTTTATCGATCTGAAATTCAACATGTCTACCAGGATATTTATGGCTGACATTTAACAAATCTTCCGAGAAACACTGCATAGATGAAATGTTATTTAAGCCACACCTAATTAATTTTTTGTTCTTCGGGATTGTCATCTAAAAAAAGGTGCGTTTTTTTTTTCGCTTCAATTTCCTTGGTTTTAAGAGGGAGCGATTTTTCTTTCTTATATCAATATTTGAGCGTTATTCAATTTGACTTTCGCCTTGCATTACACCTCCCAAGTCCAGAAACTAGCATATAATTATAGGGTTGGACTTGTTGTATGACAAACTATAAAATACTTCAGTATTTCTACCAAAAGTTGTCCGGTTGAGGCTTTCCCTGTATTTAGTTATACAGCTAAGAAGGGATTCAATGTGAGCAGCCAGACACTTTGTGCCTTTGCACTGATTTGGATGAAAAAGCAAAACATTTTGGGGGACTAAACCGAAATGTCATTGAGTTTTCAAACAGGTGTTAATCTGACCTTTTATTTCAGGTGCCTGGGTCCATAAAATATAGGGAATTCTGTATAGTTTTTCATGGATTGGGAAGCAAAATTTTAAGTTTAGGCTGGGACCAATATAACGAAAGGGATACTAGCAGGTCACTGGCAAATTTCTCATATTTTCTGTGTCGTGCTATCTGTAAATTATTGCAAATTGAAGTAGGTAGATACCAGGGTATCCCTCCACACCATCAACTTTGTCAGCGGTGCGACTCGGGCGAGGTGGAAGATGAAATTCATTTCTTGTTATGTTGTAATAAACTTGAGGATGACAGACACAAACTTCTGAATATTATTCAAAAGTCATGTACTAACTATTCTGGCTTAAGTTTGAATGACAAACTGATATGGCTCATGACCTGTGAAAATATTTCAATTTTACAAGCACTATGTCATTTTATACACAAGAACTGTAAATAGTGCTATTTGTTATTGATGACTTTTTTATCTACTTCATCCCATATCGCATATGGCTTGCACACCTGCACTTGGCATGAGGGGATATGCTTCAGTTCATCTGCTCTGAAGTATATCCTTAGCACCGTCCCTTGGTGCCTTTTGCAGGTGAGCAATCAATTTCCAATTTAGTTTTTTTCCCTTGTTTGTTTTTCTGCACCAGACACGAGGAGGATTGTTATTGCTGATAACATATCCTACAGCACCGTCCCTTGGTGTCTTCTGCAGAAAAAACAATCTGTTGTAACGGTTAATAATTCTATTTATTTATCAATTTATTTTATTCTATTTTGGATTTAGGTTTTATTTTCTGGGTCCTATCTAGTATACAAGAACTATAAATAGTGCTGTTTGTTATTGATGACTATTTGTGTCCCCTTTAATTCACCCCATACTGTATAGTGTATGGCTTGCACACCTGCACTTGGCACGAGGGGATATGCTTCAGTTCATCCGCTCTCTGAAGTATATCCTTAGTACCGTCCCTTGGTGCCTTTCACAGGTGAGAAATCGATTTTCAATTTTTTCCAGTGTTTTCCATTTTTTTTTCTGGACCAGACACGAGGAGGATTGTTACTGTAACAACACGTAACTGATAACATATCCTAGAGCACCGTCCCTTGGTGTCTCCTGTAGAAAAACAATCTGTTACCAATGTGTGCAATAATTTCAAAGGTCAGATTCCACTTCGCTCTGGTCGCACTGTTGGACTTAATTCAACACCTTGTGGTGTTTAAAAACTAAACATGTGCTACACATCGCTACATGTAACCTAGAAAATAAAGTTATGTGTGACTGTTGTCTGTATACTGATATGTTTGAAATTGTTTTGTGTCATTTAATCATCACTGTTGATTGTAATTGCCCCCCTGTGGGCCCATGATTGGCATTAATAAATATTTGAATTTGAATTTGTAAATTGTCTTATTCTAGAGCATTTCTCTGTGGTAAACTGCCGACCACTCTACAGCTACATTTTTCTACTGAATGATGTAAAATATATCATTTTGAAGAGGAAAGACTGCTGCGTGGTACATTTTGTAATTTTTTTTCAAATAATTTGATTCCAAAGCGTCATAAATTTGTCTGGTAGTGGTAGCCACTCTTGATCTTAGAAGCCCAGTCATTGAGTCAGTGATACCAGAGTACAATTTCCGTAGACCAGCGAGTTAAATTGTTGAATGAGCTAATAGGTTTCGGTGGCATTTGTTACAGTCAAACCTGTCTTATGTGACTCTGAAAGGGAACCCTGAAATAGGGTAACATAAGGCAGGCTGTCACTTAATACAGGTTTAAATGATATAAAATGCACTACAAAGGTATTTAAATATGTCAGTCATATAAGACAGGAAATTGCTTAATACAGGTAGTCGCTAAGACAGGTTTGACTGTATATTCATATTTGGAGTGCATAAGAACAGAAAACGTGTCTATTTCACTTGATTTAGTTGCCTTAGTACTTTCAAAAGTATCCTCTCAAATCAGAGTAAACTGCCTAAATTTGCAGTTTCAACACAAAGACTCAGCAACATACGGTATTCTAATGAGGTATTTCAATGCTGGAATCGGCGATTACATTTCATTTGCTCCCCTATTTAAAAAAATGTAAATATAGACTTGAAAAGTCTCTTGGCCGTGGCGTATGCTACATCCCTCTATAGCTTCATTACTTCCCTAAATTTTCTGCCTGCTGTCTAAATGGCCGTATCATTCAACAAGAAGCTTTTGTTATTGTTAACGTTTGATTCTACTATGAAGACAATAAATGCAGAGTCAGCAGATTCTTGCGTCGCATTTCCTTGAGGGGAATTCACTCTTGGGGAAGGAAACACGGAAATCGAGTGTAGTAATTTCCGTATTGGATTCGTCGAAAATACTGGTTTATTTTCAACGTGCGGGAATTTTATTTTTTATTTGGATTTGAAATTTTAGGTCCGGGATTCCAAAAGAACGGAAATTTAATTTGGATGTGACCCTAGCAGAAAGATGGTTTTCTACAACATTGCCGTTTTGTTTGCCGATCCGAAATCCAAGATGAGACCACAGGGGCTTGTAGCCGCAAAGCCCCCCTCCTTTTCATTTTTTAAATTTTTTAAAATTTATATCTTGCTCTTAGATACCTGAAATAAACATATAATCAGAGTAAAGCAAAAAAAAAAAAAATTAAAAAAAGGCAATATGTGATGGATTTTCATAAAGTTGGATTTTTCTGAAAGCTTCTTCATATCCAAACTGGAAATACCCTATAAGTGCTTACGAAAGGATTGCTTTCATTGAATATGAGACTATAATTGAGAATGTGGTATTCATTTATTCAGGAAAGTTTCCACCCCTGTGAAAATAGAAGAGAGAGAGGTATGATTTTTTTCTTTACTCTGATTATATGTTTATTTCAGGTATCTAAGAGCAAAAAAAATAAATTAAAAAAAATAAAATAAATAAAAAAAAGGGGGGGTGGCTTTGTAGCTACAAGCCCCTATGGATGAGACCTTATCAATATAACTGCGGTCCTGCGAATCTGCTATACCTGACCCAAAATTTTTCGACACATAAAGACAAATAAAAACCCACATGAAGGTTTGATGCATCACTTGGATATATTATTCTAGTGTACTCTTCTTTTTTTTTGTTCGCTCTCACGTTCAGGTTGTCCTGTCTGACTGCTTATGGTAAGCACTAACTTACATATTCATGCTCATATATGCCACATTGCACCAATTGACGGACTCAGGGTAGGGTTTCGATATTGAAACTATCTTTTCTACCATTAGAACTTGAATCCCATTTATTTAAAACATCAACTTTTTTCCAGTGAAACCCTCCTTTTCTTTTTATTTTGATGTATCCCAGTGCTCAAAGATATTCACTAAATCTTCTTTCACACCTTTTTCTTCGTTTCCTTACAAACTTCAGTAAAAATATATCCGTTGAAATTGAAAACTTTATATTCCATTTTTTAGTTGTGTTTTCATTTATTTTATTTTTTTAAATCAATAATTAGTAATAGCATTTATAGGCCTAACCCTTTAAAAAATTTGACAAGTTTACTAAATATTCTCTATAATTTCATAAATATTCAAATATCCTGTACTAGTATGTACAGATTCAGTTGTTTCAAAAAAATATATGGAGCAACAGGACTAGCTTTCGGACGGTACATCTTTCACATCAACATTACTACATTCGGTCTACGTAACAAGATGCAGGTTTCAAAATTTCTGATTTTTTTTTAAATGTCAGGGCAAACTTCTTTCTGCAAGGACAAAAGAGTTGAAAATATCCATGGCGACACCGTGAAATTAGCGGGACCGAGAGAGTTTGTAAGATAAAAACTAAGAATATAGACCCCCATTCAGTATATTTTTCTTGTTTTTTAATTTTCTAATTTTTATTTTTTTTAATTTTTTATTTTTTTTTTTGTCTTTTTTCACACAAAAATCTTACAAATACACGTTTGTGATTTTTTACAGCTGTCTTAGAGAATTTAAAAGAATCGCGGTTTCTATTTTCATTTTCAATTAATTTGTTCAAGGTAAATTTTTTTATTGCAAACATTGTTTAAAATGTTTTTTTTTTTTAACTCGATACTCGACATTTTTAACTCGATACTCGACAATTCTAACTCGATACTCGACTTTTTTAACTCGATACTCGACTTTTCTAACTCGATACTCGACAATTCTTACTCGATACTCGACAATTTTAACTCGATACTCGACTTTTTTAACTCGATACTCGACTTTTTTAACTCGATACTTGACAATTATAACTCGATACTCGACAATTATAACTCGATACTCGACAATTCTAACTCGATACTCGACTTTTTTAACTCGATACTCGACAATTCTAACTCGATACTCGACTTTTTTAACTCGATACTCGACTTTTTTAACTCGATACTCGACAATTCTAACTCGATACTCGACAATTATAACTCGATACTCGACAATTTTAACTCGATACTTGACAATTCTAACTCGATACTCGACTTTTTTAACTCGATACTCATCACTCAACAAAAAGTGAATCTCTTTTATTTTGCCTATAGTAATTACAAATGATGCATACTGCTCATATGTCAAGGTCATTAATAGTTCATACATGAATAGGTACATTACCACTTCAGTAAGGAAGATGAAGACTTCTTTTGATCTGGGTATATCATAAAATCCCACTAAATTTAATCAACCCAATATTTAAAGACATTTTCAAAATCCACTGATGACCTTAATGACCTCATTTTGATCAGGTAACCAACAGGGGAGGTAACTCTATACTTCTGACAAGTGAAATACCTGCCAGGCTATCAATGAAACAGTTTGTCAGTATCAGACATATCAGTTTCTACTGTTGGCAGGTTAATGGTTTGTTTGATTGTTATCCAAGCTTTTAGGAAGCCAAAACACATGTTACAACCTATATCTTTCTTTTACAATGACAGTTTTATTGCTTGGTATTTTCAATTGTGTCACTTTTTTTTCTCTTCAATGAAGAAAACAGGCACATAATTGAAATGTGCAAAGTCTGTACCTTCTGTTAATTTTTTACTGTGTCTGAATCAACATGATAAACACATTTGGAATGAACCCTAGATTATATTTTGTAGATTTTGTCAAATCCACTGGGGTTGAGTTGAAAACACGTACAGAAGGACATAAAGGCAATGTGCATCAGGCGGTTGGATGGTTATTCATGGAAACTGTGATGAGATGTGCATTATAGACAAGAAAACAGTATCCAGATAAAATTTTTAAAAAAAAAATTAAAATGCCTAAATAAATACCACTATAAAATCTGAGATCAAAAATTCAGGAATTTTGACAAAACAACATCCCAAACTTAAGAATGATCTTGCATTAGCCTATTGAACTTTCCTAATGTATACCCAAGAAAATGTTAATGCTATGTAAAATTCTAAGAGGCTGAATTATATATGCATCGTACTCAGATATTAATATATAGGAAGAAAGTCAGTCCTCCCACCAAGTTTTTCGCCCTTGCCAGGGCAAGACTAATAGGTTTTTATATGAGGTGAAATCAAAGATAAGGGATATCTTTCACTAGTGTAAGAAATCCTGAGTGGTCTGGAGAGCAGCAAAATGTGAGTGAGAGACGTATAATTTCTTACAAAAGTGAAAGATATCTCAATCTGAAATTTTGTACTGAATATAAGAATCTGTTTCTTCTGTATGTATAAAACAATTTACTTCTGTCCGTGCCTATGGAGTGAAGTAGCCATTCATACAACTGAGACATCAGACATTCATGACATTTATCTTAGTAACAAAATATGAAATTGAACGAATGGTAGTTTCTGATTGGGTGCTTGCCGGTGAAGACAGCCCTGGACGTAACTCTGGTAAGAATCGTCGAAAAACCTCCATTATCGAACTTGACCTAGATATTAATAAGATACACTTACATACCACACCTAGCTTCAATCTG
>JAOXYJ010004943.1:0-12908 GCA_028566555.1 Lithophaga nigra
TGATTTATTAGGTGGGTCAGTAGAGGCACGCTCCGTTTGCATAATTTCCAAAATCCGGAAAAATTTCTGCTTGATTTATGCTGGTGCGGCAGAACTCTCATTTTTACACTACTTCCCATTGCTGTAAATTAGAGCAATAAAATATGTTTAATTCGAAAATCAAATACAGGAATTAATTAATAAACAGATCCGGTCAATCGGAAAATCACTATTTTATAGTGCGACAAGCCCGATTTGAAAATGCTGACATCTTCAAATGCAAATATTTAGACGGCTAAAATTGTTATAGAAATGGAGCAATGTACCGCATATATACATTAACATAGACAAAAAATAACCGGTTCTATTATGTCTGTTTTATATTGAGAAAACTTAAAGCTTTTAAATACTTTAAATAAGTACCTATATTTATATTTCCCTAAAATGAGAAATATATACAAAAAGGTGAAATATATGCTGCGGATACAACCAATACGTTTTTATTATAACATTAAATGCACCGCACACAACAAGAATTCAAATCCTAGGAATATAGCAGAATTTAAATATCATTTTACTTTATTTCTCAAAACACCCCTTTGCTGAAATGCAAGATTTTCAATAAATCAGGCGGTACGAATTTGTGATGAACGGTTAAACTCCTTTAATGAATAAGCGAATTTTTAAAATCTCGCCTCTACACTATTTAGACTTAGTTTCAAATTCTGTGAGATCACAGGGTGTCACTTATCTGTTAATTAACGACTGAAATATGTATAGATTGACTAACCGTATATTATATAATAATATATTTACCAGAATAGGTTTATTAAATTCTTAGTATATGTATGGGTTTCTGGCCACACATCTGTAATTAAAATAGGTACCCCACCCGGACCTAGTGGTAGTTGCTCGCAGTGCAAATGTTGTGAAGATTCATTGGATGGTACCAGCGGGATTCAAGTCATCTAGAGCAGTGCTCTGATTAACTGATCTAAAGAAGATCATGCCTAACTCAACTGAGTTAGGCTACCTTTTTAACAACAATGAAGAAAATAACACAATCAAGGAAGATTTAATTAGGTGTTGATCTTGTTTTGATGCTGCACAAATATTTATGAAATATAAACAGAAATAAATGAATGGTAATTAAAAATGCATAATTACAGACAGGCAAATAGACATTAATAAGAAATATGTACATGCAAATCAACTTTAGTGTAACACAAATACTGTAGAATCTATGATTTTAAGGACTTGAATTAGTTTGACAGCCAAAACACTGTCCATATTTATTTGGTGCAGCTTCGGAAAAATTTCGTAACCCGTTTTTGGCTGTATTATGCCAGACGGAAAACTAATTGAAAAAAATATCTCCCTTGTACAATTTCTTTTGCATTAATTGTAAACGATGCAGACGAAATCATTACTGAAGGTTGTAGGAGGAAGGTTTCCATTATTTATCGTATTGCTTCAGTTTTTTGACGAAAGATACACATAGTCAAAAGACCAGATCTTTAGTACTTTGTTTTAAGCGAAATATCCATTTAAGGATAAAAAGTAAAACTTATTTTCTGCGACGAACACTTTATCGTCCGGATTATATTTTTGATTTTTTTTTTACTTCAGTGTAAATAAATTGGTATCTGTGTCAAGACTGTGTCAATTTTAACACTATTTCAGATAAAATCGGAAGTTGCGCTCCTAAACGTCACAGAATTAAGTTATATTTTTGGCCATTTTCTTTGATGTTTTACTACGGTAACCAAGGGAAATAATCACTACAATATTAGGTCTGTTTGATTTCTATACCAGTGCAAGGTTTACTAACCTCCTTTCCAGTGAACCGTTAATTGTGTGACTATCTGCTTAAGTGATGATATATTGGTAAGTGTAGCATTATAAGGATTCTACTGATTACAGTTTTGCTAATTAACTGCACCAAAGGAGATGGAGAAATGATTCAGTTTAAGAATTTTTGATCGTTTTGTTGAAATGGTGTTCTGAAACGTAAATATGCGCATCTTATAGAATGAAATTTATACTATTTTTCCTATTAATTTCGCATTCATTTATCGTGGCGTTCAAGATCGTCACAAAATTAATTTAGGCCACTGTCTGGCACTGTAGTGCGCAATTTTGGAAGAACAAAACCTGGATCTAATTTAATCTTAGGAAATGTCAATTTTTCCTAGTCAGTTCAATAGATGTCGCAAAAAGAACCGACAATAACTTTTTTAGTACTTGGCGACAAGAATAAATAAGAAATTGACTTAATTGTTTGTTCTCGTTTGGCCTCATTCCCGCCTGTATGATTAAGAAATTTAAAATGCTTTAGCAGACGATAGGTAAGTCTGGCTTCTAGTCTAGTTATCTGCCCCTATCCTGCACAAGATTATTTGTTTTTAACATCTGCTATCATTTTGACTTGACAGGCCGGATACAGCAGACGAACTATAAATTTGATACCGTAGTATTTTACGAAACTTAACGGTAAGTGATTAATACAGTTTCTTCTAATTTAACGTAATTATATTAGTGAATAGAGAAATGCCGGTGTTTTAATGAGCTAGCGGCTGTCATATTTGTATAACAAGTTCCCGTCACTGGGAAGAAACAGAACAAGAAGAAAATCGATGAAACCAGTATGTAAATCGAGACAAAATAATCTGAACAGATATTCCGTCACTTCTCGGTTTAATGATTATTGCAATATATATGTGTGTTCGCATTAATATCTGGCATGCAAGCAAACAAGGGATGATGATGCTGGAACTGACGATTGATTTAAAAGCTAGACACTTGATGTCAGCTACAGACAGATCTGGAAGTAGCTATATTGATCATGTTGATAAGTGTAATTTAAATCTGAACGGCAGACAACAAAAGATTTCTTGCTCAGTGGTAGTTAGTAGTTCCATGGATAAAGAAAATTGATAACAAAAGATGTAAGATATTATCCGTGTTAAATCGGAAATTGACTTCTCTTACCGGTGTTTTTTTCAGGTCTTATTTGAAGATTATTTACGAAAAAGATTTTCCTTTATCATGTCTATTTCACAATCAAACTTCAAACTTCAATCTCCACGATATAGCTGAAATACTGTTAAAGTGGCGGTAAGAAATTATCAATAATGGGTCCAGTTTAAGGGCATATACATTAATGAACATATATGATTGACATAACAGTAACAGCAGAAAACTGGGTCAAACATGAAAACAGAACAAATAACTTTCAAAATTTAATGCGAGATATTTTTAAGTCATATAAGAAAAACACTATTGTGTCATGTGTGATAATGTCCCAGCTTCATCTAACGATAAATCTAAAGCTTGTATTATAAAAAAGATGACAGATTGACTGCAAAAGGCACCGAGGGACGATGCCAGTTGGCAAATCAATAGGCTTTTTATCCTACCAATTTGTCGGTCTCGTACCTTAAGCAGAAAAGCTGGCTATATATAAATCAACTTGAACAATGTACTTAGAGAGTAGAACAATACATAAGATAATTTTAGACTTGATCCAAGATAGGTAGCCTAACTGTAGAAGGCACCGAGGGACGGTGATAGACCAGTCTTACCGGTCTGTACTTCTTATACCTTCAAAATTTAAATATATTAGTAAAAAATATACGCAACTCTTGTAATCATATTACTGATCTGCACTGGGATTTGAAGATATCCAACAGACATTAGCCATATTAACTTTTGATCAATGACAAGATTTAGAAAATGTGTGCTCGAACGACTAATCATGTGGGCTAAGGTGTTACGTGAGAATAAAAAAAATACCTCTCATCATCAGTGTCGTAAGAGTTGCACTCATGTCGGGGAGTACCCAGATAAGGACTTCTTTCAATTTGCAACCTATGAGCTGATATACGAAATCTTGCTCAACTCCTCCTTTGCTCAAAGTTTTTAATATGGGCTCCAAATGGGGGTTCTGGGGTGTTTTGGGGGTTTCAAAGTTAATTGAGGTACTACACTTTATTGGACTGTGTGGGAGATACAGAAAAGTTTTGTTTATTTAAGGCAAGTATCCGAAAGGAAAACTTTATTTTGGAGACTTTTGTACCAGTTTACTGTTACAGTAATTTCTTGTTATGTCACCCCAGACGAAAGTCGGGTGATATATTGTTATTGTTCTGTTTCTTTATAATTTTTTTCCTTTCTTTCTTTCCATCTAATTCTGTATGGCCCAAATCTCGGAGACTACTTAACCAATCTTAATGCAACTTTATAGGAATAATGGTAACGCTGGGTACATGTGCAAGACATCCTTAAAATTTCAAAATTGCCTCCGTTGCCATGGAAACCAAGCAATATCAAACAATGGAAATCACTAATATCTCCATTATTTGTGTATGAATCACCATGGATCTTCACAGGATTGGCCCTTCATGTAAAAATGATTTATGCAGTTCATGTATATTCTTCAAGTGGAAGGGGGTCAGCCCACCCCTCTCACAGCAGTCATTCAACTTAACTCTATTTAACTATATATTTTCTTTATCCTGATGACAAGATATGTCTAATCCCTGGGGTTACTTCCCACCCCCTTCACACCAATATCTTTTTCAAAATCTTAAAAATGGTTGAGATCCCCACCCCTAAACTATATATTTTTTTATTTCTCATGCCAAAATGAGTTGAATGAAATATTTGTCTAATCTCCTTGGTTTGATCTGCATCCCCTTCACACCAATGACCTTTTACAATCTTGAAATGGGTGAGATCCCCACTCCTAAACCACATATTTCCTTATTTCTGATGACAAGACGAGTTGAATGTAATTATAACATTTCGGGTGACATCTGCTGTTGCTTGCAATAACAACCCTAGTTGTGTCACCCCAGACAAATTTCGGGTCACATATTGTTCTTTTTTTCTTTTTTTTTTTTCTTTTTTTTTTGTGTGTTATTTTTTTTCTTTCTTTCACTTAACTTTGTTCGGCCCAAATTTCGGAGCCTACTTGACCAATCTTAATGAAACTTTATAGGAATGATGATCACCCCGGGTACATGTGCAAAACACCCTAACAATTTTCAAAATGGCCGTCGTTGCCAGGGAAACCAAACGAGATCTAATACTGGAAATCGCTAATATATTTATTATTTGTGTATGAATCAACATGAATCTTCACAGGATTGTCCCTTGCTTCAGGTAAAAGTGATTTATGCAGTTCATGTGTATTCTCCAAGTGGAAGGGGTCCGTTCTGCCTCTCTCATGGCAGTTATTCCAACAACTAAACCACACCTTTTTTTAATGCTGCTGGCAAGATATGTTGAATGCAATATACGTTTAATCCCCGGGGGTTAATCCTCACTCCCTTCACATCAATAACCCTTTACAATCTTAAAAATGGTTAAGATCCCCACCAATAAACCATATATTTTCTTGTTCCTAATGACCAGATGAGTTAAATGCAATATTTGTCTAATTCTCTTGTATTATCCCCCCCTTTCACATCAATAACCCTTAATGACCTAAGAAACACTTGAGATCCCCACCCCTAAATCATATCTTTTTTCTTATTCCCGATGACAACACAATTTTGACCATAACGTTTGGGGTGACAACTCCAGTTATTATTTTTTCTTTCACCTAAGACAGCCTTAAAATTTTCAAAATGGCTGCCGTTGCCATGGAAACCGAAGAAGATAGAACACTTTAAATCGGTAATATCTCCATTATTTGTGTATGACTCACCATGAATCTTCACAGAATTGTTCATTGGTTCATGTTAAAGTGATTTATGTAGTTCTGGAAGTGGAGTGTGGGGATTAGCCCCACCCCTCTCACAGCAGTTATTCAAATAAACTCCAAATCCATGGAGATCCCCACTCCTTAACCATATATTTTCTCTATCCTGATGGCAAGATATGTTGAATGCAAAATATATCTAATCACATGGGGTTAATCCCCACCCTCTTCACACAAATACTTTTTTAAATATTAGAAATGGTTGAGATCCCAACCCCTGAACAATATATTTTCTTTTTTCCTCATGCTTAAATGAGTTGAATGAAATATTTGTCTAATCCTCTGGGGTTATTTCCCACCCCTTATACATCAATAACCCTTAATGGTCTTAGAAACACTTAGGATCCCCACTCCTAAAGCATATATTTTCGTATTCCTGATGACAAGACAAGTTGAATGTAACCATAACGTTCGGGGCGACATCAGCTGTTGCTTGCAACGGCGACTCTAGTTATTATTTTTTTCTTTCCACCTAATTTTTTCCGGCCCAATTCTTGGAGACTACTTGACCAGTCATAATGAAACTTTATAAGAACGATGGTTATCTCGGGTAGATGTGCAAAACACCTTAAAATTTCCAAAATAACCGCCGTTGCAACGGAAACCAGGCAAGAGCAAGCAATGAAAATTGCTGATATCTCCATTATTTGTGTATGAATCACCATGAATCTTCACAGGATTGTCTGTTGCTTTATGTATAAGTGATTTATGCAGTTATATGTATTCTGCAAGTGGAGTAGGGGGTCATCCCCACCCCTATCACATCAATTATTCAAATTAACTCTGAATCCATAGAGATCCCCACCCTTTAACCGTATATTTTCTGCATCCTGATGACAAGATATGTTGAATGCAATATATGTCTAATCCCTGGGGGTTATTTCCCACCCCCTTCACACCAATACCTTTATATAATCTTAGAAATGATTGAGATCCCCACCCCTAAACCATATATTTTCTTTTTCCTCATGCCAGAATGAGTTGAAAGAAATATTAGTGTAATCCCGTGGGGTAAGTCCCTACCCCCTTCACACCAATAACCTTTTACAATCTTAGAAATGGTTGAGATCCCCACCTCTAAACCATATATTTTCTTATTCTTCATGGCAAAATGAGTTGAATGAAATATTTATCTAATCTCCTGGGCTTAATCCTCGCCCCCTTCACTCCAATAACCTTTTCCAATCTTAAAAATGGTTGAGATCCCCACCCATAAACAATATATTTTCTTACACCTGATGACAAGATGTGTTGAATATTTGTCTAATCTTTTCCACCCCCTTCACACCAATAACTCTTAATGATCTTAAAAATACTTGAAATCCCCACCCCTAAACCATATATCTTCTTATTTCTGGTGACAAGACAATTTGAATGTAACCATAACGTTCGGGGTGACATCAGCCGTTGCTTGCAACGGCAGCTCTAGCTATTTTTTTCTTTCTTCCACCTAATTTTGTCCACCGGTTAGATGTGCAAGACGCCCTTAAAATTTTCAAAATGGCCGCCCGTTGCCATTGAAACCAAACAAGATCAAACACTGGAAATCGCTAATATCTTCATTATTTGTGTATGAATCACCATGATTCTTCACAGGATTGTCCCTTGCTTCATGTTAAAGTGATTTATGCAGTTCACGTGTATTTTCCACGTGTAGGGAGTCAGCTCAGCCCCTTTCACGGCAGTTATTTAAATTAACTCTAAATCTGTGGCGATCCCCACCCCTAAAGCACACCTTTTCTTAATCCTGATGGCAAAACATGTTGAATGCAATATTCCTGTTATCCCGGGGGTTCATCCCCACCCCCTTCACATCAATAACATTTTACAATCTTAGAAATGATTGAGATCCCCACCCCTAAACAATATATTTTCGTATTCCTGATGACAAGATTGGTTGAATGCAATATTTGTCTAATCCCCTGGTATTATTCCCCACCCCCTTCACACCGATACCCCTTAATGACCTTAGAACACTTGAGATCCCCACCCCTAAACCATATATTTTCTTATTCCCGATGACAAGACAATTTGAATGTGACCATAACGTTTGGGGTGCCATCAACTGTTGTGTGCAACGGCAGCTCTAGGTATTATTTCTGTTCTTTCCACCTAATTTTTGTCCGGCCCAAATCACTTGCCCAATCACTTGGAGACTACTTGCCCAATCTTAATGATACTTTATCAGAATGATGGTCACCACAGGTAGATATGCAAGACACCCATAAAATTTCAAAATGGCCGCTGTTGCTGTTGATGATAAGATATGTTGAATGCAATATATATTTAATACCCGGGGGTTACTTCCCACCCTCCTCCCACCAATACCTGTTTAAAATCTTACAAATGGTTGCGATCCCGACCTCTTAACCATATGTTTTTCGTATTCCTCATGCCAAAATTAGTTGAATGAAATATTTGTCTTATTTCCTGGGGTTAATCCCCACCTCCTTCACACCAATAACCTTTTACAATCTGAGAAATAGTTGAGATCCCCACCCCCGAACCATATATTTTAATATATCCTGATGATAAGATGAGTTGAATGTAACCATAATGTTTGGGGAGACATCAGCTCTAGTTATTATTCTTACTTTTATTTTTTTTATTTTTTTTTCCCAGTTTTTCGATGTCATGAATATTTGTTTTTATTTCGCGACATATCATAGAGATATTCCATATCAAGCATCGGTGATGTAAAAACTTGTCGTTATTGACTGTGATAAACTATTCTTCATTATGGAGTTATCTCCCCTCAACTGAAAACCTTGTTCCCAAAATAACTCCAAAACCGTAAGAGATAAATTAGATACTCTTAAGGGTTTAATATGTTTTGAGCTTGTATTGCAGATTTGTAATGTTTGGTTGAAAAATTATTATAACTTCATTCCTTTGAACTGGTTAATGGTAAAAAGGCTAAAAATCACATTAACCTTTGATCTTAAACCTTGTTGTGAAATATAACTCCAAAATGGTCAGTATTAGGGAAAAATGGAATGGTTTGTGGTCTAATACCGCACTTTTTGTTATATTTATTTCGAAAGAATTTGACGACTCCTTCAGGGAGTTAGATCCCTTTGAATATTTGACCGAACAATTAATGGTCAGAATTCAGAAATCATCAGTGACAGAAACCTGGGGTCTTCACATTTGATTATTGAAGCATACGAACTTCATAAAGGTCGAAGGTCAGTTATGACTTTGTTCTTTGAACTTGAATCATTTTATCGAAATAACTTCAAAAGGGAAGAACTAGAGAAAACGGGATTGCTGGAAAATTATTATTATTATTATTATTATTATTATTTTTTTTTTTTTGGTTAATAAACTTTCTTTTATTATATCAATATATCAAGTAGGTATGATGACGCATATAAGGGCATAATCCCCATAGAAGACACTGTGAAAGCCTTAATGGCAAAATTTAAGAACCATAAATAGTAGTGACAAAGGGCGTTTACCGTTGGCCTGTTGACTATTTGACCTTAAGACAGGTCAAAAGGTCAGAGGTCATAGTCACCATGAAAATTTGATCTTTGCACCTATTCAACTCAGAACTATAAGTAGTAGCGACCTGTCATCTTTATCATTTGCAATCAGACTTTTGATCTTACCTCAGGCAAACAGTCAGAGGTCAAAACTACGGCAAAGACCTTCCAATTGTCTTTTTAATTTTGATTACGTTACGTTTAATGCAAACTTCAGTTTAACACCGACATTATGTGTTCCACTGTTAAACACTTGATTAATCAAATTAAAAACATCTGACTGCTTTCATGTTCTACTTTTCACGATCAGCTTCTAATGTTGCAAGTTTATAAGAAAGTAATGTTTTTTCATCAAAGATATACTTGCTTTGCACGAACGGAATCATGAAGGAAGATATTGTCATTTTCTTACTTATACTAAGATCACCCGAATAAAAATGAAAGTTGAACAACTTATCCCAAAAAGACCATAAAATCAAATAATAATACAATCCTGTTGTTATCCTGTAAACCATAATGTCAATACCTATTTACAAAAAAGTATAATTTGTACAAATGATAAAAGAAGCGTTGAATACAAACGTGTAGTTTTTTTAAGTAACATGAAGTACTGAGTAGAGTAACTTAGTACATGTAGTACGTTCAGAGAGATTTGCATGAATGTATATCCCATTTGCTATTACTGTGTTTAAAAGATGACGTATACGAAGTCAGATATACATGCATTGATCTTTTCACTATACAGGTTTTAAGCTAGTTCAGTTACAGACACAGCTTACTATACTGTTACAGTAAACACAGGAACGTACATATAGCTATGTTTATAGTTAAAATCTCATTATAGAATAAATAGTATTGGAGATATAACCAAGATAGCAACAAATTATATCATTAGCCATGTTATCGTCACAGTGACTTTGCAACATAATAACAGCACGAACGTATAACATTTAACTGTAATAATAATCGTACAGGTACGAGATAAATGATAGTCCATTGATTAAACATCCAAACTCTATTATTGAAGTTGGATGATGTAAGCCAAATCACCCCGTCTGTGTATTCTTATGGTTTCTGCTATCCAGTTAAACTCAAAGTTACGTGTTACTACATTTGAAGATTTCGCTACATGTATGAAGTGGCCGAGAATTAAAACCTGTACTTTTACAATGTCTTTACTTCTTAACCATTACAGTATAAATGCGATGCAAGCTTCTTTGACAGTGAAATACATGTTCTTACCACAAGAGGCTCTGTACAAAAAACAATATCCTTAACAAATAAATTTTTAGAAATTATTTTTTATAAACTTTAAAGAAGGAAACCTGGATGTAAAATAAATAAATCTGTCGGACGTGGACTGCCTATTTACGTTACCCTGTAGCCTAGCGTCTCAGTGCTATCTTAAACCGACGCACCACGTCCTCGTAATTTTCTAATAAATAATTCTATGTAAACTTTGACTGAAAAGGTAACAAGTGCCTTCGGTATAGATTGTAGTAAACATATTAACATAACAAAAGGTAAATATTTTACAATTTGACGATAACAGGTTTTACTCAAGAACAATGTTCCATTTCTTTTCATAATAACGAATCCGTCATGCTTCGAAAAAGAATTACCTTAAGGTATTTAATCCTTTCAGTAGGTCATACATGTGTCTAAAACAACTTGCATATACCAAGGACGAGGAAATCAGTGGCACTTAGTTTAACCACTATTCCTCTACACTGGCTGCTATTTATTCCGTTTATTTTTCATGCTTTTGTTGCATCTTGCCGTTTTAAATTCGACTCCTTCTATAGTTAGAGGTTCTATATTGTTTTTCAGTGTAAGTGAGTGTGGTTGTCGATCTGGATCACGTTTCAGTTGATAAATTCCACGGCGTTCAGTAAATAGTGGTATGATGGAATCGATAGAGTGTCACACATTATTTCAGATCTACTCAACAGTTGTACGTTCACTTTCCGTTTACGATATACAAGAGTCATTGAATATCAATTAAGAGATGCTTTCTAGCCTTCTGTATAAAGGGTTTACACTGTTTGGACTCCTAGCTACATTTTTCATTGTTTAATTATAATAATAACATTGACAAAAAGATCATTTTATGATCCACAAAATATATATAGGTGCTTTCATTCTGGATAGTACTATCTACACACAATGTTCCTCTAATAAAAGAATTTCTTTTTTTTACTTTTGCAAAATTTCAAGTCTTCATATTCATGGGTAATTAATTTATTTTTTGGAGTGTGAAAATTTCATATAAATTCATTGAAATGACGGATGAGAAAACGTTTGAAGTAATTAGAACAACTAGTGCGAATAGAAAGGGAAGATTTTCGCTTTCAGCCTTATAATTCCCATACTATGTGCAAGTTTTGACCTGCGAATCTTGATGACTTACTTTGAAGATTAAGAAGTCAATTAAAAAATTCGACATATTTAGGAAAAATATGACTATTTAATAAACAAAAACTGTGCCGTTGACAATGACATTAAACGTTATAAAGAATGCATCCAAACAATCGTAACCGAAGGTAATGGAGTACAACGATTGATAAGATCAACGGTACTATTCATAGCTTTTACCATTGAAAATATATCATATACAATTGCAACATAACCGATTTACTACAATTAACACACCACTGACGTTATATTATAGACTATTTACGACACGTTTTCTCTGTTTTTTTTTTAATTTATGTCTAAAGATATGCGATATATCAGTCATTATTTTTTTAATTTACATATTTCTCATGCCATATTGGTCGCAAGCCAGTTTTAAATGACAAAAAAGATCACTAAGTAAAGATATAAGAACGCCATGCATAGAGGGAAAGGTTGTGAACTTTATTAATGGCATGTCGTATTGAACAATACACTCATACATAATATGTACTAATGGAACGTTAAGAGTAAATATCCAGAAAACATTTAGGTAGAAAACTAGAGGTTCATCTGAGTGATCCTGTATCGCTCACCTGGTTTCCTAGTGGCTTCAGGTTAGAATTTGATCTGACAAAAGGAATCTACCAAAATATTTCAAATTTTCTATTTTTAGTAACAGTAGTGGGCATGTTTGTTTTCGATTGGAGTCATCAACCATAATTCTAAAAGGGGATCATAAATGCATCATTTACCCAAAGTTTGGTATGAATTTGCCCTTAACAAGATTTTTCCAAATGTTTTTATTAAATTTTTTGTCAACTTCTCTATCTTTAGTAATGGTGACGACCATGTTTGATGGTGACTGGGGTCATCAACCATAATTCTTAAAAGGAATCATAAGTGTATCATGTACCCAAAGTTTCCTAGCATTTGGCCCTTTACAGGATTTTTCAGAACTTTTTATTGCATTTTTTCTATTTTTAGTAACCGTAGCAGCCTTGTTTGATATCGGTTGGGGTCATCAACCATACATTTGTAGTTCTTAAAGGGGATCATAAATGTATACCTTACCAGAAGTTAGTAGCAATTGGTCATTTACAGGATTTTTCAGAATTTTTTTATTGAATTATGTCAAATTTTCTATTTTTAGTAACGGTGACAGCCATGTTTGATATCGGTTCGGATCATCAACCATATTTGTTAAAGGGGATCATAAATGCATCATTTACCCAAAGTTTGGTAGCAATTGGCCATTTACAGGATTTTTCAGAATTTTT
>JAOXYJ010005054.1:0-12905 GCA_028566555.1 Lithophaga nigra
ACACATGTGAAACACGTGGAAAATCAGTCATGTGTCACAGGTGTGAAACATATGTGTTATTATACATGCGTGTTACAGATTCAAATCATTTTATTATACCCAAGTGAGACTCATGTTGAGAAAGTAATGTTATGTAATGTTGTTACAAAATATTACACTCGATTGGGAAACAAAACAATTTTATTGGTTAAAAAACATGAAGCTCGACGGACAGCTTTTTCGTTTCTTGATCGAATCTTTAGAAAAACTACGTATTAAATATGTATATAACTGTCTGTCTCATAAAAGAGAAAATGTAGTTAAACTGTTGACTTTTATATCATTTTCAATCCATTATCTAACAATATTTATCGAATCCAAATAATATAGTCGTTCCATTGTATGAAATATTTTGACTATGTTCGAAGACAACTCGAAAACTAGTCTGGAGGGAAAAAAATTTGAAATATCAAATTTATTACAAGGAACAACAAATTATTATATTATATTTATATGTGTAAAAATTGCAATAAATGTAAAATATTTTTCGATGTTATGGCTTCCGATCAAAGGTAAACGCTAATGAAAAATGGAGAATTGTACCTACATTTTTAAATCCTTCGATTAAGAAATGTAACGTAATTTTTTTACAGACCGGTACAGAAAAGAATAGATTGCTTCGTATGAAGAACAAAATTCGACAGGAATAAAATAATCAGTAGAAAATTTGTTTTTCTGTGAAAACATTAAACTCCATGCACATAAAAATATTGCTTGTTTTCTTCGTAGTTGAAAAATGGATATGCCATATCAATGTGTACTAATAAATAATCGTTGATTCTACATTTTCCACTGATATTTTTTTAATTAGGATTCTGTCATCTTCTCTAAAGCATTGTCTGACCATTATCTGTGATGGAATCAAACATAATAAGATTTGCTGGTGACGTTGTTTGATACTGAAAAAGAAAATTATTTTTATCTATTCATATAATAGAATAAATGTCAAACAAACTTTTTAAAATGTCATTCACTGACAGCAGAATAAAATTTAGATATAGCTTCATTACCTTTTAGATATCATTGCAGTAGTGTATTATTTAAGGATCAGCATTTTATTTCTTGTTTCTATTGACTGATAGCCCCCCTCCCGATACACTATCTGACATTATGCTTTATGACATAACAATGCTTAATAAAAATTCTTCGTCTTTTCTCATGTTGGCAAGATAAAAAGGCATCAATAAGTTTCACTTGAACACATATTGACAGCGTTTTAAATTCCCTTTGTAATAAAATATGCACAAATACATTATATTATATATTAAACAATTAATCTTTTGTACAGGTAAATATAGGGTTTTACGGGCCATAGAAAACAATATCGAACTTGGCTCATGATTTCGGTCAGTATTTATTTTTTCGCCCATAAAACCTCATACTGACCTCTACAAAAAATTATTATCGTGTAATATTCACTGTAAAAATACATATACATTGTAACACTCTAAAGTCTTTTCACAAAAATTAAATATAGGAATATTTATTATTCTAGTGTAAACAATAATTTTGTAACAAAAAAACAAGGAAAAAGCATTGAATCTAAGAAATTCAATATTATCTACATCGAACTGTAGGTTTATGTCATTGCACAAACATCAAACAATGAAGCACGCCAACGTGTACATTAAATCTGTAAAGAAATATTGGAGGTTATAGATTTATGAAGTTATGTAATAAAAGTGTTACTTTTGATATTGGGTATATGTGTGAAACAAGAACATAACATACATGTACCAACTACGCTATATGCACCTCGACCTAATCAAATACAGCAATCTTCCTGTTGCTGTTTTGTCTTAATGTTTTCAATACATCGCTTTCTTATAATCTCTCTACTAACTATTTTTATTTATATATATATATTTGACAGGAAATTTTGAAAAGGTTATTCCTATTTTCCCTAAAAAAATTTCACGTCATCAAATTATTTTTTGTTTTGTTTTCGGTATTATTACATGTGATAAACGACAGTTGGCGATCTACTTTCGAGACGTCTTTGTACTTACGTTGAAAAAGACTATTGGGTCAAACTTTTAAGCTGCTTTAACTTTTTACTTTGTTTATATTTATTTGTGTTCTTTTTAGATTTATCATTAGCCCTGTTTCTACAGCTCACTTATGGCATGGTTTCATGACATTTTGTTTACTCCTATTTTCCACCACTCCAAGTTGTGGTTATAGTTGATCATTAGAAACAAAAAAAGGAAGTTGTTGTTTTTTATTCGGGAATATCATTAAAACTTGCACTATTGTGGATACTTAAAAGGTACTAACAAACATCTTCTACCCATGCATTACTAAGACACAACTACAGCGCGATAAGGTTTTGACTACAATGACCACACTATAATGTAAGACTTATAATAGTGATTTGTACACTTCTGTTGGTATGACATGGCGAGTAATCTTTGATTTTCACATGAAAGGTTTAATTCATTTTATTACTGATAAAATTCACTGCACTGTAGAAAGGCCCTGTTCTGGGAACTTATGACGTTTTTATTTTGATTTTAAACTGCAATTTTAACAAGATAATTACGAATGTATCACTAACAAATTAAAAAGTCTTTCTAGATCAAATTACGACTCGATTTATAAAGAAGAAACAGATTATACCTATAAACATACCTGAACAAAGTATCAGGCCGATTCTATACTATAAACTAACTAAGCAATGAAACGAAACACAATATTGAAATACAATAGAAAATCAACAGACCATATGGTTTTGATTGTTGAAAACAGTTAACATCCCCTAAAATATAAATGTAATATTTTCATTGTTATGAAAAGTTTCTCTCTTCGAACGAAAATTTAAATGTTATCTTCTGTATTGTTCATCAGGACTTACCATATTTCATCAATGAACGTTAAGCTAATGAAGATCATTTGCGTATGAAACAGGCAAAGGTACACGTACATTACGCAATACTGAACATTACGTGAACAGCAGCTATTGATAAGTAGCAATGCAAAGAACGTTAACTCAAACATTGAAAGCGATGCAAACTTAAGAGTTTGACATCTAATTTAATATCCTAGAACTGGTAGATTTAATATTGATCGCGATGATGATTTTAACAATTACAATTAATAAGTAAAATGTTGTTGGTGTTTTGGTCACGATACTAAATTTGTTTTATCATTTAACATATATAAACAAAAGCCCAAAACATCAGGATAGTCAAAGTCTGTTATGATCTTATATTTTAGAAATGCAGAACATATCCAACATTTAAGAAATGTTTCTTTTCATTCGAGGGGTCGTAAAAAATTTCACTTGTAAACTGAAATACAAAATCTCAATTTACACACCTACTGTATTTGTCTCAATTAGATGGTATGAAATAATACATAGTTAAAGCTGGATTGTATAACCATAATTCATTTTGCACACCTACTGTATTCATTTCAATTAAATTTCATAAAATAATATACGGAGTAAGAGATTGATTGTACAACCATGATCTTATGTCCGCATGTTCTGACTGCTGATATTACGGTTATCAATTTAGACAGCTACTTCGTGGAATATATATATAAAAGAACCCTTAATTTAACAAATAAGTTTTTAAAACGTCAAACAAATACGTAGGTGTATATTTTGGTGCGGATAAATAGTGGAAGGAAGATAAACAAATATCTAGATTTCCTGTGAGCAGTTTATTATATATTATGTCTACAGTCTTAAACAGTCTAAAACTCCGGTCGAAATTTCTGCTCACAGACAAAGAAGCAGAGATTTGACAAAATTACGTTTATGTAAAACGTCCTCAGATATCTTTTTCATGATAAGAGTTATAAAAGTTCTGCATTAATCTCTCATTTTGTCTTCAGGAGATTTGAAAAATTCAAATTTATGCTTTAAAAAGGAGGGGTTGCAATAAGATTCTAAATCGGCCAATGACTTAAGGAATTTTTTTTCTAAATATTATCTTGTTTAGCTTACTTTTACGGTTCAGTTACTTGGTAAACTGTATTGTTAGACTGGCTTATCTTATAAAGATATGTTAGTTTCTAATACCACCCTTCCCTGTCAAATGTTCAAAATATATATTTCGTTCCACTTGCAAGGCATATTCAAATAGAAAAAAAAATTTAGAAAACCGTAAATTTTGAAAAAATATTTAGATTATTAAATTTAAATATTAAAGTTTTTTAAAAATATGTGGTTTTCAATATCTAAATAATTGGAAAAAAAATTCATACAACATTGTCCCAGGGCCATGTTAAAGAACTCCAGGCACATGTAAGTTAACTTCGTTTGATCCCTGAATCATATAACGTAGATATATCTTTGCACACAAGTTAACGTAAAGCATTCGAAATCTGCTTTTTATGCTCTCTTGGATGTTATGTTAGGACTGTCCTTAACTGTATGTAAAAAATGAAAATATTTGAAAAATTTGGTTTTTTTATTAGTATACGTGGAGTAAAAAAGTTCTATCATGAATGCATGAAAATCTGATGCCAATATAAACTTTTTCATAACATTAATATCCCAAGTTAGAAAAGCAAACCAGTTAGATACGCTCTAATCTAAATACTACAAAAGCTAAAATCACACAAATACATGTTATCTTAGAATTGTTGTCGAACGGTTGTAACCTTGTGATGTTCCTAAACTACGTAAGTGTGAATCTACTCACCCGGCAAAGACAGGGATGCTGTGTATATTAAAATAAATATAAACAATACTTAATAATACCCATAGGCTATTTTTATTTTTTCTATCTATTCCACAAAAAAGTATTTTGGTTGTAAGTTCTGCCAAACGTTAATTTTGTTGGCATGTTCAGGCCATGCAATAGATGTTGTATTAAGTACCAGTCTTCCTAAGATTCAGGCAGTGCTGATGATAACAGAAACACAGGGTCAGAAAGATCCCTCCAAACTAAGCATGCCATTTTGCTGCTTCACAGCTATAAATTGTTACAGGAATAATAATTTTTATGAATAAATCGTGTAATTTGCAAAGCATTAAGCGAAATTCTTTAAGATTAACTAAATTTTTAAGAAAGGTAAGAGTTATCTCTCTTTATCTTCTACTTCTATCTTTATTATTCCAGTTACCAAGATGTAAATGGGAAACCTTCATTCTTTGGCACTTTATGCAAGGTTCTGAGTACAGGGACTCTTAGATTAACATGGGATCTAATGATATGTGTCACTCACTGCCTGATTCTTAGAAAGACTTGCACTTAAAAATTCATTAAAAAACTATTAACTGTTTTTAACTGCTCCCCTTACTGACAATTTTCAGGAGTTTCTTTTTTTCCAATTCTTTGTATCATTTATTATCATTACATACTACATGTAAATCATCAACCAGTTTTTAATATAAGGTCTTTAAGGCAAACGATCTTTCGGCAGTGTGTAGATACATTAAAAGACATATGGATATACATGTAAACGATCATCTAAAAATGCATTAATAGATATATTCGTCAAACTCTGCTTTAATTAAAGATTTAACGTCAAGAGCTTAACATCGTTGCATTGATCGATGGGAACTAAGAATAAAGAATCACAGGACACTTGTTCCTGTACACAGAGCTTCTTTTGTCGGGAACAAAGACCTCCATATCCAAGTTACAAGTAAATAATTTTTTTTTCAATGATAAAAATGCAGTTTTATCTTGCAGTTTTCTTACTGCACCTATCTGTTTTACTCTATATTTAAAATAGCTAACAAAACACGAATATCTGCAGTTTGCTTGTAAATTTAAATGTTATTTATGTATTAAAAACTGGAGAAAAATAACATAAAGGAAGATATCACGTTGGTACATAAGCAGCATTTACCTTGAAATATAAATAGATGGAATATGTAATAAGTCCCTTTGTTGTCGAAAAAAACTCAGATTTGACCACGCATGTATAAGACAAATAAAACTGAACCTTAGAGTCAAGAAACTAAAGTCGTACTTGTAATATATTTACACTTACGCCTTTATTGTCTTGAGCACCGTTTACACTAGGCGTTTTTAACGGCTTTGTTTCTTCTATATCAATGTCTTTAATCAGCACTGTCTTGATAACCTTATAGAAAATAGAAAACGGATAGTAATAATGTGGCATATTTGTCTTAAAAAGTATTTGTTTAGTGGTGAAATGATATTTAGATAGGGTTTTATGCAATAAATATGATTTTTAAATCACATAAGCTTGAAAGATGAAACCCTTAAAAAATATTAAGTCCACAAATGGGAAGAATAAGGTGATTTTTACAGGGGTTAAAACAGTTTAAAAAAAATTGCAAAGGCAAAAAATGTCAAAACTGGATAGGTTGTTTTTTAACCTGCATGTATGTTTAATCAAGTATGTATGTTTAATTAATACGCGCGCGCGTGTGTGTATGTGTGTGTCAAAAACATAGAAAAAAAACCACATAAATCAATTGATTTTTCATCAAATAATTACTTTCCAAAAAGAATGAAATAAAAATAAAATAAAAACAATTTCAATAGCCCAATAAAATCAACATATGCCTATTCTTAATATGTCTATTTGGTTTAACATTGGTCTAACTACTCAATCTATATATCATTATATTTTGTATTTACATAAAGTAGTAATATAATACACCATTATTTTCGGTTAATACTACATGGTCGTAGTCCTTATCGTTCTTCCTGTCTGTTTTACGACTTGCTATTGGCTTCAAATAGGTCGATACGAAATTTGTCTGTCTTGCGACTGTTTACTGGCTTTAACACAGGTCAATACGAGGGGTGCCATATTTGAAGAAGGGCATACTTACCGCTCTTGAGCACATGATATCACTTCCGGTTTTTTATAGAAGTTTTATCTTTGATGAAATTTGGTAATCTTCTTTCTATTTACTCAATATTTGACAAAATTCTAGAACGAATTTAGGACCTTCAGATTGTATTGTTTACTTCGGTTTGTTTCAAGTGTTATGAAACATATTGAAAGATTTGGCACAATATTGTTGAAAGTACTTTCATTCTTTTTAAAAAAAAATTAAATCAAAATCAAGATAACAAGCAACTACTGGAAGCAACTAGTACAGGAGCGGTTTAGGTTTTCATACTATTGTAGCTTTAAGCGAATTGCATATACATATGTTCTTTTCCATGCGTCTATTAGTGTAGTCTTAACAATATACAGTAAACGAATTAGCGTAATTTACAATGGCTTTTTAATGAAATCATTGTTCATTATTATTATTTGTTTTTGTCATTTTGTCATTATGTTATAAAATTGTTGGTCTTAATGCAAGCCTGTTTTAAGTGTTAATTTAAAACGTAAATTTTATTTTCGAGTATTAGTCACCTGAGATGTTGCAAACGTACTGCAATATTACTTTCAACATGCGCGTTTGAGTAAAAGAAATCAAAGTTTTAAACTATCAAATTAAGCTTTGAAATGAAGATCACTTTAATTTTAAATACATTGTACATGTAAGAGTGTACATACTCGATTTAAGTAGTCTGAATTTTGGAAAATTACGTTTCTTTTCAAACACGAATAAAGCCTACATTTAGGAAAAATAAGAAACAATGACAAAGATTCATTTTAATTCTTACATTTTTTGTTGACATTTTTGAGTCTCAAATTCATGTTCGCAAAGAACAAATTAATTCCTATAACCGTTGTTTTTTATAATAAAGGTTATAAACGTTTGCTAGGCATGACAAGTCTGCAGGTCCTTTTTTTCTTATATGATATCAAGACAAGTTTGCAGAAACATTACAAGAATAATTTAAGATACTAAACTGTGGTATTTGTATATTAGCAGAATTGTGTGGATTTGTTAATGAATAGAAAAAGTTTGAAAATATTTTGTATACAGGATTTACATCTAACAGTGTATATTGACAGGATATCCTACTTGTCTACTTTAGACAGCAGAAACACCCTGTATCGCTCCCAATGTCTCATAGATTTTATTATTAGAATTAAACTGATATATCCATGTCAAATATCCAAAACATTCCTCCTTTTAATTGAGTAACATAAAGCATTGCTCACCTTACTCTTTTTACGTTGATTTTTCTTGAAATGGAAAAGGAATTCGAGAGCAGAGAAGATCATGGCTAATACTAAACCACCAATTACTATATGGAATGTACCAGCTACATTGCTAAGTGATAATGATTGTTTCCCCTTTGCCTGTGTAAAGAAAATTTTTTCATTTTGTTTATTAAATCAGAAATAAAAGTTAATTTGATGGAGCATACGCTAACATCAGCAATTATCTTTGCAGTGTTGCCAAATGGTTTGAAATTTAAAGAACATCAAGTATTGAAGAGCCAAGAAGTCAAGCAGCCTCAGTAAGAACAGCCTAAACCGGATAAGAATATGTTTGCAAGATGCAGATAAATCATACTTTTAATCTAATTTAGCAATTTTATTGACAAAATAGTCATAAAGTGCTGGTTACTGGAAGTTATAGATCATCATTACAATACATATTTATTTTGAAATTTTTGAAGAGAACATGCACAAAAAAAAATATAAATAAAAATATAAATATAAAATACTATGGCATTTTTGCGGTGCATATTATGTTCCTTACCGATATAATTGGTAAACTGTTTAGTTTTATTAAGAAAGATGAAACATATTAAAATTTCTATTTACAGAATATACGTGTTATATCATCCATTAATTCTTTTCTACATCATACTCATTGCGATAAATATTCGAACCAAAATGTGTGAAAAGACAAACATCGGGCTTTTCACCATAAGATAAATGATCGTCGGTTTAGCTTTAAATACCATTAAAAATAGAAATCAACAAATATTATCAAATTTTGATTTTAATGACGCTATATGAATGACATACGAAACAACCTATTGATATACGTGTTTTCAATACAGATTGTGTGGAAGTTTAATATTTGATTGTCCTGGTGTTTTAATTCTTCTTATGTATGGAATGTAATTTTGTATCGTTCCTTGATGCCTGTATTTTACACTGCCATTACTTAAGTTTACATGAAGCACTTTGTAAAACCAATGAAATACAAAATGTATGAGGGACTCACAGCAGTCCACTGGTGGCTGTACAAAACTGTTAAATGGTGTGCTTTCAGTATGCATGTAACTCATGATTAAATGTATTTTAAAACTGATTATCATAAAAGATATTTGATTATCATAAAAGATATTTCACAACTTACGGTTGTAGCTTTCCCACATTGTCCTTTGTCATACCACCATCTCTGTTTCAAATTAATAAGTTCCCCTGTTTCACGTAGCTGAAGTAATGCTAAATTTAAAGGAACGCTAAAACAAGAAGTATTCAATAATGGATGAAATTCTGTCAATGCACCGTATAAATATAACACATAGTTCTCTACATACAACTACTCTCGAGAATTTCATCCGATAATAGCGTGCTATGACGTTTAACATAGCATACAAAATATTGTGATCAAGACTGCTTTTTAACAGTGTGTATGTTGGTATAGTTTCATAGTGGTTGTTTTCTGTTTAGCGACACCTGGTCGTCCATCTCGAAACTTTATTCTTTTATATAATTTTATAGTTCAATCATGATTAAAGTTCTGTAAGTTCAAAGCTATTTTTAATTTGTACTTATAATTCACTACTAAATGTGCTTACACAATGAGCCAAAGTTACTTTTTATGTCATTTCCAAATCATCTAGACCGATATCTATCCATACTTTGGAAATCCATTTCGTAAAAGTCACAAGGTGGAGTAAAGGAGAAGGATCACTTAGGTCAAAAATTAAGAAATTATATCACTTCGTCGGTATCTAAAAAACTAATACACATAATATAAAACTAAGTTCTAATCAAATATTTCCATTTCAGAGCAAAAATGTACATTGTATCTTTCAAAGTCATCATGACCTCAAAAATGTCAAAGGTAATCCAAAATTGGTCAAAGTGAGAAAAAAATGAACATGTTTCGGCAGAAATAGTCAACAGCGCGAGTGGCAGCCATCGTAATTTTAAGACATTTTTACAGCCTGCCAACGGTCTCTCGTCTGCAGATATATCTCTTTGGTTGTGATTGACGCTTAGTTTTTAAAAAGAAATTTTTGTCAAATTAATCATTGTTAATGGGTAAAAAAGGCTGATTCCTGAAAAATCGTATATTTTGCGACTTTTCAAGGACATCATAACACCACAAATAACGTATTTCTTGCTTTTATCCACTGTATTCACTCAATTTATAACATTTTCTCAAAATTTTAACTACCTTGTTTCAATACTGGCATCAAGGTGGATCAACCTTTAACATTCGAATTCCGTTGTCTGTATGCTCCAGTTTAACATTTAACATTCAAATTGTGATGCCTAACCGTTCATATTCAACATTCAACATTAGCATAAAGGTAAACTTCGAAGATACCAAAGGGGCAACTAGAAACCGTAAATTAAAAAAGAACAAACATCGCTATGGCTTAAACAAAGACACAAAGGCAAACATAAAACATAACACAAAAACTAAAGACAGGGCAATACAAACTCCACTAAAAATTCGATTTGTGATGTCTAACCGTCCCAGTTCAACATTCAACATTCGAATTGTGAGGTCTACCCGTTCCAATTCAATATTCGAGTTCAACATTTAACATAACATTCGAATTCTGAGGTCTAACTGTCCCATTTCAACATTCAACAATCAAGTTTAACATGTAACCTTCGACCTAACAATTTGAATGTTGAATGTTGAACTGGGACGGTTATAACTCACAAATCGAATGCTGAATTTTGATCCAACGTAACGCCGGTGTTTCAAATGAATCTTTTTCCGACACAAAGAATTATGGACAAACATCAGAAAGACTATTTGCAGTCAATTGTATCAAAAAATATCGGGGATCAGCAAGTGTAAACTTAGTATGGAATCAAGACTTAGAACAGATTCCCGAAAGTTGTCAGGTTTAAAATATATGGAGGTGGTGGGCTTTTTTTATGTTTAGCATGGTATACAAATGTACTCTGTTATTCTAATTTTTCCATTAAATGTCAGTGAATTTTACTCACAGATTTAAAAGATATGCGTTCTCGATTTTCATTCTGAATGCAAATTAATGGAGCTGATGTTGTTTTGCCATTCAGCATAGTATACATGTTTAGTACTCATCGGATTGGGAATTTTGCCTTTGTACCTCCACGTTCAAGATATTTTTTTCTGCCAGTAATACTGTCATGTATGTACCAATATAGTCATACATATCTTAACTTTTGTAAGTATCCTAAATAGTTTAAAAGTGGCCGAATTACCTGAGCTTACTTCCCTTTCGAGTAGCTATTCCATACCCATTTTGGTTAAGATTTCGTCCAACCTTCATTGTTTTGCATGGTTTCTTCTGATTCAAATATTCGTTAACAGTAGATTCGAGTAAAAAAGCATATTTTTCTTTGCCATTCAAAACCTTTTCCCAGCCTGCTATATTACTATTAACGTACGATTGAGTCAATTCCATAAAATTAAACATTTTTTCATAGGTTGGAACAGTTGAGTCCTGAAAATAGAAATATAATTCAGTCTCAGTTCTATGGTGATCTGAGGCATCGTTTCATGAGTAAATTGAACAATTTAGAGAAAAATAAGAGCTAAAAAATACTGCGGAAAAAGAAAGAAGAGAATTGAATACCTAACATGAAATATGCAACTATTCTCGATAATATTGTGGTAATCTGGATTTTTACCCTTATATATCAGTACTTGCTTCATGCTCTTGATTAATTAGACTGTATTTTTATGCAATATTCATGACAGTACATGTACATGTTGAAGAGCAGCATTGAAATGCACAATTTGTCTTTTGCAGTGTACTTTCTCGAATAAATATTGTTGTTAGGTTTGTAATTGGACAATACTGATGGTAGTTAAAGGTATTTTGTGATATTTAGCTTGATCTTATTATTATTGTCAATTTTGAGATTTTCCATCGTAATGGACATGAAATGTCGACGTACAACTCAATCTCGTTTACATTAATTGAGTCATGGCACGATCGCTTACTGAAATGCTCAGTTTTCTCGCGTCGTATTTATATCGAGAATTACTGATTTCTCTCAAATACGGTTTTTTGTCAGTTTTCCATCAATTCATTCATTATGATTCGTCAAAGGGCGCCATCTTCGGAAGTAAGGCACGTTCGTTTTCATTGGCTCACATTTTTAGAAAATTTTTACTACAAATCATTTTCTTACCGACGTTTATATTTTATGAGTACAAGGAAGCGTAGTTTACCGATATTCCAGACTCATAAAATCCTCAGGAATATACAATGTCGAGAAACAAATTGGATGTGATCGGATGAACTCCATAAGGAGTGAAACTGGGTGCGTCGACAAGGTAAGCGTCTCCTGCTATGCATGCATCACCCGTCATGTCCTATAAACAAAACAAAGCACCATATACAGTGTATACAATTCCGTAATATATTGCATAAAAGCATATTTTTGATGCTGTAATAAGATTTCATAAATGGAAGGTCTTCTCGTCCATAGTGCTTAAACTCCTACTATTTTTTCAGAGTACTTTTTGAGGTAAACAGGGTATATATACCAGTTGTCCAAAGCGTATAATAAGGCTTCAGGAAGAAAAAAGTTAAGAAAAACCTTTTGAGATCAAAAGGAAATAAATACTTCATCAACAAACATTTGTTCAGATAAAGACTGCAAGGTCCAGGAATACGAAGACGACTGGTAATTAGAAAGATGAAAATTTCATGTAATCTGCTTCAGAACTTATAGGTCAAATACTCCACGAAACCTCTTTCCAAATTATTAACGTCTATTCTATCAACAGTCAAATCTGGGCTCCAAAATTACTGCGATACTAGCTACTCCAGAGGTGGTGTTAATCAGATGTGGATTCTGAAAAATTCTAAAGATCTGTT
>JAOXYJ010005161.1:0-12901 GCA_028566555.1 Lithophaga nigra
TGTTTTATACACGGGGAAGAATCAGGACATTATATAAGAGTGTTTTATAGATACGGGGAAGAATCAGGACATTATATAAGAGTGTTTTATACACGGGGAAGAATCAGGACATTATATAAGAGTGTTTTATAGATACGGGGAAGAATCAGGACATTATATTAGAGTGTTTTATACACGGGGAAGAATCAGGACATTATATAAGAGTGTTTTATATAGATGATGATAACTGAAAACAACACACATATTTATTGACATCATTCATTATTACCCCAACTGTCTGAAAGGGTCTTCTTTGGGGATAATGCGTGGGAAAAAAGGGGCATGGTATTTTTGGGGGAAAGAAAGAAAGAAAAATATCAAAATCTATCTTTTATTCAATTCAAAATGGTGCTTTAATCTGTTAATATGGCTCACTGACAATCTTCCCCTTTTCATTCTTGGACGGGGAAGAATCAGGATATAGCCGTTTTCTAATAGCAAATAGCGTTCAAAATGCTTAAAAATTGTCTATTTTTATTAAGACTGTACTTTTAACTTATTTTTGAAGGTAATTTCACTTTGACTAATGAAAAATATGATCATACGATCATAGTTATTATTGATTGCTGAAAATTGGTATCTAAAGAGATTAAAAACAGGAACTATATGATGATATAAGATTCTTTGATTTTTAGTGCCAATATGTGCTCTTTGTGTATTGTAAAAATTTACAAACCGTCCACTTCTTGCCTGGCTCCATTATGCAGTAGACTTTGAAAGACTGCTCGCCTTTGTATATTGTGTAAACACCGTCAGTGTCTGACGATATGTCCGCACATTCTTCTGGTCCTACGAAAACAAAAACTGTATTGTTCATCTTGTTCACTGACCGATTTATAGTACTAACAAATAAAATATCTGGCTTTGTTTTCAGTCGAAACATTTTTTCCATTTGAACCATTAAACTTTTATCTTCCTCTGTATTTTGCTTCAACTTATACATTTTGGCGTAGTATGAGAACGATCATTTGGACACCCTCTAAAATTACTTTTTGTTAAGTAATGATTTAAAAACTACATCATTGTGCACTTTTTCTGCACCATTTTTTGGGGGGGGGATATTCTTAAAAGGTATTCTTAACTTGTAGCAATAGCTAATAAAAACCGCAATTAGAATACGTATTCTAATACAATGACTTTTGTAACTTCAATTTTTATTGGACAACTTCAAAATTTTCAGAGAGTAAAATCCATGCTTCACCTACCTGAGCTTTACTTAGAGCAAAACTGAATAATATTATGTTACAGTAAAATACAAAAAATGACGTCGAGTACGTATTTGAATATAATACAGTTTTTCCTTAGATTAAATTGTTGAGGTTTGCACACTTCCTGTATATGCAGCGCATCATTTTTTATCAAAATTGTAATATGTAACTACCAACGCACGTTTACATGTAAATCAGCCTCAAAACTACTTGTAAGACGTAAAAATGATTTTTATCTCCCATATTTCTTTATTAAGTAGTCTGACTACTTGGTCTGCTTTTAAGGCAGACTTATTACGAGGTCTCGTGTGCTAAAGGTTACCTTTTAGTTAAATATAATAGTAGACCTTATTGAAGGTTGGTCTAAGGCACGACCTACAAAGATGCCACACCGATTTTTTTTAAATTCTAAATCTAGTATCTCAGCTTACCTTAACTAAGTAGTTTTCTTAGAGTTTCTAAAGCAGTCATATTGAGCAGTCACACGATAAGGCTACATTAACCTTTATACAGCTCATATCTGTATGATTCTGTATCAAATTATATTGCTTTTTATATATGACGAATGTTACGGATTAATATGAAATAACTTTATAGGATACCATATTGACACATTTAAGACTCCTATCAGAACGGTTGATATTCTTTCGTAAGTTATTCGATATTAAGAATTTTTAGTGCCATATTATTTAGCAGAAAAACATCTCAGCTAATGTCAACATGTAGTCTTTTCATCTGCGAAAATATCTTTTATTACTAGTTTCTGTAGGGAGAGTTTTATTTTTATATTTTTGAATATTTTTTCTCAGAATTGCTATCTTTTCGAAAGGCACGATAAGGACTGCTTTTGGCCCAAATGTGATGAAATTTTAAAATAAATCTAAGTATAATATTATAAACATAAAAGCAAAATAATCGCCTTTAATAAATCCAGAAAGTGTTTTACATTTTACTGCACGTTCGGGAGTCTGTGACATCATAAACGTCTGAAATTACTACATTTTGACCAATTTCATGATTTTTTGTAGATTTTTGGCAGGTTTCTGCCTTCAACAGTGTTAAGCACACTTGCGTTCAATCAAAATATTTTAATATATGATGGAGAAAAACAATTCACAAGATATACAAAACTAAAGGTTGAACACGGCTACGCAATTATTATAGCAAAAGAACCATATCAAATTAAGTGTTTTCAGCATATTTTTGTGACAATAGGCGATGAAGTCATTTTTTATGATGTCATAATGATCTTATTAGAACTTTTACTTCAGAAAAATCAACTTGATTCAAATAGTTAGACAATCAGAATTTAAAAAAGCTTAAAAAGGGGAACATGATGTGCAGATCATATTTGGGACAAAATTGGGCATTATCAGTCCTCATTTGCAATATTTCTGCGACGGGTAGGGGTAACATTTTTGTGCATTAGAAAAGTAAAGAATTCTTGTGTTAATATAAATACTCACTTGCTGCTGGTGTTGTTTTTGGAGTAGGTACTGAAAGATAAGAAAATAACAATAAGACAACAGTGAGACATTAAAATGGAAATGCAAAACTTGTGAGAATACGCAATATCTCACCAAAATTATAAATAGCTTAAAACATTTCAAACTTTTCCCTAATTTTCTTTTTGAACAGGAAGTTTAAAGGAGACAACATGATCACGACTGTTTTTGGTCCCAAATTTTATGAAATTTTTAAAACGAATAAAAGTATAATATCTATTATAAACATAAAAGCGGAATGATTGCTTTTCATAAAGTTTAACCCAGAAAGTTTTGAACATTATACTACACGGGCGTGAGTCTGTGACGTCATAAACGTGTGAAATTACGCAGATATGTTCAATTTCATAACGTTTGTGTATATTTTAAGAGGGTTTTCAATCAAAATATTTCAATATATGATGGACAAATAAAACTACACAACATATACAAAAATTAAGGTTGAACATAGCACAAGAACATATCAAATTTAGTGTTTTCATCGTATTTTGTGAAAATTGGCAATGAAGTCATTTTTTATGATGTCATAATGATCTTTAACTTTTATTTCAGAAATCAACTTGTTTCAAATATTCAGACAATCAGAATTTACAAAAGCTTAAAAAGGGAAACCTGATGTGCAGTTCATATTGGGCATTATCGTACCTCTTCAATTGCAATATTTCAGCGACGGGTAGGGGTAACATTTTTGTTCATTGCAAAAAACTAAAGAATTCTTTTGTTAATATAAATACTCACTTGCTGCTGGTGTTGTTTTTAGAGTAGGTACTGAAAGATACAAAATAACAATACGACAACTGTGAGACATAAAAATTGAAATGCAAAACTCGTGAGAATATACAATATCTCACCAGAATTATAAATAGCTTAAAACAATTCAATTTTTTCCTTATTGTTTTGGGATAACATTTACATGAAGATAAGGAGCAGCAATGATCTGACATACATTTACATCCACTTCCTTTAATTCTGAACTATAACAAAATTTAGGTCATGACGTAATAACTAACCGTTCTCTCCAAGAGCTAAATCCAGGCTTCGTTATGACCATGCATCTGGTATCACCGGTTTATTTACTAGTTGTGGTGTACTGACCTATATTTTTTTTCATACTGGTGTTGTCTGAACTATGAAGATTTGATCAGTTATTTAGCATATTGCTATTACTTTTGAGTCCTAGGTTTTGTCAGAAAGAAATTGTAAAGTTCTTGTCCACTTGACACCGTTTCTTCAGTACACTCCTTATTTTGATTACATTTCGTTTTTATCTTCATAGGTCTTGCTTCCCTGCTGAAATGATTCTCAATCATCTTCTTCAATTTGCATTTAGGCCTGTGAGAGTTATGCCGCCCTTAAACAGCATATATATAGTTTCACACAGAAATGTCTTATTTTGTTCTGGGGTCTACATATAATGTAATTTTAATAATATCAGCACTAGATTTCTATTAGTTTACTTTCACAGCCACAAACAGATTTCTCATTATCTGACAGAATAAAATTGATTAAAACTATTTCTCAGCACTTAAAGTGGTAGTATAAATAATGTTTTACACTAATTTTTAAATAGCTTTCTTTGATAAAGACTATTTTTGATCCGCTTCAATCGTACAATTTTAAAGATTGTCAAAAGTAAATGATTTGTTACCGCATACGCTTATTCAAATTTAATTGTACGACAATTATTAAAAATAGTACAAATCTGTGAAAGCCCGTTGCTTAATGACGCTTCCATGACGTCATTGTGATGTTATAGTCTACTAATATGGATAAAATGACTATATTAATCCAAGTACGAACACCTCATGGTAACATTATTCTGGTTTTGTACATTGTAATGAACGTATACTATTGACTTCAGGGGACAGAAAGTACAAGGAATCGTAGCATACCGATATTCCATACTCATAAAATCCCTAGGAATATACAATGTCGAGAATGAACTCTATAAGGAGGGAGACCGCGTGCATCCACAGGGTAAGGGTCTCCTGCTATGCATAGATAACCGGTTATGCGAAAAACTTGTGTCCAATAAATAAAAGTCGATGCAAGGAATAAGTCAAATCTGGTAGGTAAGATGAGACCACGAAATGCTAGATCTAGCAAAATGTAAACAAGTCTGTACCAAGGTGCGATATTGTTACATTATAATGGTCAACCAACTTGTGATGGCGACCACAGAACTTCCAGAATGTTTATTTCAATTGTTCTCCCTCATATCATTGGAGTAGTAGTATTTTGGTTAGTAGTACACTTCTGTTAGTGAAGTCCGCATACTGAGAGGATGCTCTTGCATATCGTACCAACTGAGATATATGCCGTATGCAAGGGCAGAGGGTATTTTACTACTCAGGAATGGGAAATTTACGATAGGAAAATTGAAATCATCACGTTTGTCATAGATTCTAGTTTTCAGTCGTCCTTCTTTGTCAATTTCGAGAAACAGATCTAAATATGAAGCCGACCTTCTAGTTTCTAGAAAAGAGCCTTTTATCATACATTTTTCATTCATTGAGCAAATATGTTTTTATTACAATAGGCATGAAAATAAAACTTATGCTTGTTTAAACATAAACTAGGAGAAAAAATGAAATAATTAATTTCATGTTGTTTCAGATAAGTACATGCTTACCATTTCTGTTAATCTGAAAATAATTGTTCTACATATTATATGGCATACTGGATACCAGATGGCTGGAAAATTTGTGGTTTTGACGGATATTCATCTTATTCTCATATCTTCAAATATTCATGTTACTTTTTAGTAATTTCAGTGAACATTTAATTTGGATAATTTAATATTTCAAACCAGTTTAAAATCATTACGTCAAATGATCTTCGTACTGAAACGATGAAAATTGAAAGCGGACCATCTTCACATCCTTTCCGGTAATTCCATTGATCCGTGCTCTTCAGAAAACAATATTTCAGCCTAGAAATCTGCATGACAATTATATATGTTATCAGATTGACAGGAAATGCGACCGATTAAAGGACCATAACTAGATCATTCCTGCAGTGTCACTTTGAGTATACCAGGATTCAGAAGAGACAATTTCGAACAATCGGTTTGGTACAAAATTACGAATGGTGCGAGTGAACCATCTGAAGGTTATTTCTGTAAACCTTAAATCCATGTACTCGAGTGGTTTTAGACGAAAAGGTAAAGCGACCATTTTGAAAGCTGGACCTTCACGTAATTATGAATTTTGATACACAGATTATTTCTGATTTCAGCTAATCAGACACCATAGTGTAGTTTGGTGATTATCTTAAACGTTAGAACTGCAGTAAATAGATGACTAGAAGATTATTTCTATATCAATTCTGTAAAATTTCTGTACAATTGAATCGAGTTGTTTAATTTTAGAATATCGTTAACAATTTGATGAGAAACCGTAAATTTGCATTTATATAAAATATTTTCTGTTGTAGAATCTACGCTGTACGACAAACGTAGTGATTTTGACTTTCCTATTGTGAATTTTCCTTTTCTCAGTAGTAATATACCTACGTCTCCAGCGTGTGGTGTATGCATTTCACCGTTAATTCGCTATTCACGTACAAGTGATTTATACAGTGACTTTCTAAACAGAGCGAAATTGCTGTTACAGAAGCTGCGTAGCCAGCGTTATGTTCAGCCCTTTGTTAATATCATATCGCCGCAGAAATTCTACTGCCGACATCATGATTTGATAGATCGTTACGATGTTTCGATGTCACGAATAAGAATTGACATTTTTATTTAGATTTCTCGTCCTACTAGATTTTTTCTTTTTTACTTTTTCCCGGACATTCCCACTTACATGTACAATGTGACGGGTGCCGTCGACGAAGCATGACATGCTTACCGTTCTAGAGCACCTGATGTCACCCCCGGTTTCTGTGGGGTTCATATTTTAAGTGCTTTAGTTTTCTTTCTCTTCTATTTACTTTTTTCCTCAGTTTCATATTGTCTTTGTGTCATTTTTGTATTTTTCCGGTTTCTGTTTTCCCAATTTTGCTTTGTGTACGGATTCTTCCTTTCTGAACATGTTCCTTTGGTATTCTATTGCTGATATTTGATCTGCGACTTGGAAGAAGATGACGAATAGATTATTTCTACGTAGTTTTGATTGGATCAGCTTTGTGGTTTCATACAATAAAGATCATGACAGTTCGAAGAAATTGAAATCATAATTGTGCATGACGCTATATAGACCGGATGGGAGTAAAAAATCTACGTTACACCGACAAGCGATTAGAGAAGTTACGGGTCAAGTGGTGCTTTTTTCAGATACAATGCGATCAATCAGAAACAAAATGTCGTATAGCATCCAGTTTTTATGTTGAATCAGTACAAAATGAGAAAGCTTGATCAAAGAGCACTCAAGTGCACAATAGATCATTTCAACAAAGTCAGTGTTCAATCATCCAATTTGTTTCAGACACGAATACTTTTAACATTTCGACAATCAAAAACAAAAAAAAACTATCCTGCATGGATACAATGGATATCGAAATGTCTCGAAAACCAAAAATTGAAGAAAGAATTTCTGGATATTGTTTCAGCAAAGTGTTAGCCTAATCAATCAAGTAAAAGGAAGATTTGAAACATTTTGACCTATTAAAAACAGTAATACTAAATGCCTGCCCCGGTGAAGGTGTAAACAGCACGAAATAGGAAAAGTTGGTAAGAGTTTTTATATGATCAATTCTGCAAAGTTTGTTCCTAATTGTCACCTTATTACCAGGATGATAAAATATAAATAATGTTAAACAGTGTTACTTTTTACATGAATATAAATTACTTTTCACCCCTTGACTCACTGATTACAATTATAGTTCATGGCCTTTAATATCATTAAAATTATATAGCATGTTACCTTTTATAGTATTCCTCATACTTTAGCTATTTTGTTGAAGCAAGAATTTTGCATTTATTGCACAGCAGAAATGTAGGTTTTTTATTTTTATTTTTTTTTTTAATTTTTTTGAGAGTGCAAAATTTATCCAGAAAATAAGTTACATAAGCGTACTTCTTAAATAAGTAAAATAGTTTGTTGCGATATACATCCGTTTGTCTTACCTTTATCTTGAAGTAACGTTGAAATTCTATCCTCAATTGAAACATTCAGAATTTTAATTTCTTCTTGCATTTTTTCATTTAAGATACCGTTCACAAGTTCGTTTATTTTCACTGACTTTATTGGGATAGGAAAACCGAATATGATTCAAGGTGAAGAAAAAAAAACAATCTCTTACAAAAATGTACGTATTTGTTCTAGATCATGACCACTTGACTTGTTCTGGATCCTGACTGCTAGAACTGTTCTAGACCATGACAGGTTAGAGCTGTTCTAGACCATGACAGGTTAGAGCTGTTCTAGACCATGACTGGTAGAACTGTTCTTGACCATGACAGCTTAGAGTAGTCAGAATTGGTCAGGATTCTGTTCTAGAGCAGTCAGGATTCTGGTCTAGAGCAATTCTAGAGCAGTCAGCAGAACTGTTCTAAGTTAACTTAGAGCAGTCATTAGAACTGTTCTAAGTTAACTTGATGAGAGGTTATGTCTGCACCTAACTGTATCCTGATATGAAAACTTCACAGAGAAAATTTGAAATTCTGAAACCATATTTTGTACGGGCAGTCGCACAACAGGACAGATCAACTTGCTGTTGTCGTTATCATGTGGAGGCCACAAGTATCTTCAAAAAATGTATGGAATTTCATAGAAAAGTTTTACAGGTAAGAAATATTGATGACCGATGTTATAAATCAGTACAAACTGTTCGACAATCTTTCTGATTTAATTAACACTACTATACGCGCAAAAGAATCTTCAAATGCTATTCATAAAACTGAATGTCTTAAACGTAATTGTAAACACTGTGGACTACATAAACTGAAGTTGCTTTCAGAGGAACTTGATAATTCATCTAATGCCTCTGACGTGAAATGGGAACGATATGAATATGTTGACGTGAAAATGAAAGGTTCCGTCCGCCGGAAATTAATTCTGCAAGAAAAAACAACAAGACCAGGCGCCATATTTAGCTACTTTGTAATTATTTTGAAAACATTTCCATCCCATCAGTTTCGGGCAAATTGGCAGAATGAATAGTTCAAGTGACTAAAACAAAACCTTCCTCAAAACAGCTGTATACTTGTGCACGAATTTCCTGAAAATTATCGGTGCTTTGATAGGACAGAGATACAATCCTCTTACTTTGCCCGGCAAGAAATTTCAATTCATGTTACCATAATACACAGACATGTTATTTTAGAAACTGATGGAGATGCAAGTACTGATGATAATCCGTGTGTAATAACAGAACAGTTTTTCGTTATCAACCAAGATGACCAGCATGATATGCTTTTTACTGATGCAGTTAGAAAACTTGTTTCTGATTATTTAAATTCAATATCGGCGCAGGTAACAACAGTTCATGAATTTACAGATGGTTGTCAGGCGCAATATAAAAGTCGCCATTGTTGGGAAATTTTAGTTTTTCTAAAGAGGATTTTGGTTTTCAGGAGTGTTTTCGCAATTTCTACGAAATAAATCATGCCAAAGGTTCCCAGAACGCAGCTGGTGGATTTTTAAAGCGACAAGTTGATATGTCAGTATTAAGAGTCAGCGTAAATATACGGACCGCTAACGATTTGTGTGATTTTGCAAATACAACTTGGTCTGTTCCCAATGAAAATGCAAAATGTAAACGTAGAGTATTCAGACTGTTTGACACGAAAGACAGACATGAAATACGAAAATTTAAACCAGTTTCTGATGATAGGTCTATTCACGAGGTAAAATGTTTGGAAAGTGGGAAATTGTTGTTAAAAAGCTGTCGTGTTATTCGTGTGACAACTGCATATCTGGTATTTACGATTACTGCTTGAATAATCACATTACAGGTGGCCCAAGGGAGGTAGTTACGGTAAGAGGAAATATCGAACATGCGGTGGAAAGTAATCATGATGAAGAAGAAAAATCGAAGCTCTATCTTTGCTGTATTAGCTGATGATCCAAAGAATGATTATTTCTCACGTAAAGCCACAGGAAGATCACAAATTTAGAGAAGGATATGACGGACAAATGGAGTGCCAGTTTTCGTACAGGAAGCGAAGTAATACGAGGCTTGTACTTTGACAAAATATGGTAGATGGAAACAGCAACAAATATAAACTTTTTAAGCGAAAAATGGCTTTAATTCCAGCAGCTTCTGTCAAATATTTATACTCAGATTTAAACATTGATAATGAAACATTGGTGATGCCGGAAAATATTCATATTGCAATCTTAGACAGTCTTGATCAATATAATTGTAGAAATATAAATGTATAGTTGATAAGATAAATACATTGATTTTCACTACTCTCTAAAATAGTAACAATTTTATTAAAGTTATTAGAACGGATATTGGAAGAATGAACTGATTACTGATTAATGATCATTAACGCTTTAACATTTCGATACCAACACTGCAAGAATCATAGAGAATAATCCGGAAAAATAAATATCCGGGCTCAGCTAAAATAATGAATCATTACTATTTTTCAGAAAATACCAGATATTCTTGCACAAAAAGATTAGTTAATTAATTAGAAGCAATCAATAAAAATAAAATAATAATTTTAAATCTCCGGCCCGTTGAATGCGTAATGTTCAAAGTATTACTGTAACACAGTGTATAAAGTGTTGATAATACAAACTCATATAAACAGCACATAAAACATATATTACATTTAGCACGTTAACATGAAATAAAATCAACGTCATCTGACGTTATGTAATGTTAATAGCGTAATTCGACGTTACGCGACGTTACTGATACTAGACCGAACATTGTGCGTAACGTCGCGGTTTTACAAATCTCTTGTTTTGAAACTAATCGATAAATGTGTCCTTTCTGGGAGACCCGTATTTGTTTTGCCTGTAATTGAAAATTGTCAGTTGAACTTTTCAAAGTGATATGTTTTTGTATGTAGTTCCTTGGAAGTAATTTCAAATTTTGTATATTCTCTCTTCAAGTTACTTTATTTAATAATTGAATGCATCTTTTTGCAGTTTTATCGGCGTGTAAAGCAATTTATCGAAGCACATTCTGTATGTGCACTTTGTCAGCGCTCTTGCAAGCCTATGAAACTCTAACTAATTCATGCGGTACTTATAACTACATCAACTTTAAAATGCATTAACATTGAGAATTTTGCTAGAATTACATTGTAAAAATATTACTCTGTAAGCGTTTTCGTTTTGACGACACAGAGGCAGTCCTGGAAAGAGCGCGTTTGAATTTCTAGCTGCATTGACTAATGAAATGTTGAGGGAGTAAATGACAAGTAACTTCTAATATAGAATTTAACTCTCACAAAATGTAATTGTGTGATTTAAACCCTGATCTGTTTATTTTATGACAGTCTTTTAAACTTTTACAAATACAGTTGATACAAGTGTCAGGAAGGTTATGATCCGGCCTACGGGCTAATATTATTTTTGTCGTAATGATAATATGAGACAAAATGGTGTTTTCAACACGTTTTGAATAAGAAAATTTAATCGAAGAAACCTTCTCGCAAAATTTGAGTTTACACATTAAAGTCTCACATTAACAGCTTCCCTGACCATTGTAATCTACAAATTTTTATTGATGGTATGAATCGAGGAGTAAAACAAAGGAAGCAGCCTTAATTCGTGCCTCTGTAATATATTCTTATCGTTTAATTTTCATTGATAAACAAAGAGTATCCTATTTACAAGTTCCACAAAGTAAGTAATTACAAACACAGGTGTATTTCTAATTAAGATGGTGAAGAATGAAAAACAAAGTTGTTTACTTTAGAAATGTTGATAGACAAAATACAGTAGGATGAAATACATATCTATATATATGTAAAACGTCAAAAAGTCTATTCAGAGGTTTCGTTCTCTTTGCTAAAGCAGAAACTGTTATAAAATATGATTTCGTTGAAAGTTCTTATTGTTCTTATACTCCACTTGAACCTATGCTGTTTCTGTTTGGATGAAAACTGTCCGAAAGGTAACTGTACCGAGACGTTGGATATACCACTGATTGATAGACTAGAGGCTCCACTTAAAGCTGAAATGGACATTAGTTTGTTAACAAAACAACTTAAATTACTAATCAAAGCGGAAGTGAAACATGCTGTACTCAATGCAATGGACAATATTGTGAAGGATACTGTTAAAAAAAAACTACAGGAAGCAATAAGAATATTAAATTCCACCAACGCGGATATGATTTCAATGTTAATCCAAGATCGAGGTAAGAATATCAGTGTGTAAAACAAAAATTCTATATGTTTTTTCTTACGCTATTCTAACATTTCCACAATCAGTTCTTAAACATTAAAACAGTCATTAAATTTTTAGAATAAATGTAAAACTTTTGATACTGTAATTGTATTTTGTTATTAAATGTATAAGGAATATTAAATTTAAAAATGCTACGTAATGGTGTGGTTTGAAAGGCCAAGAAATGATAAAAAATTATAAAATTTGTGGTTAGTAGGGTCAGTGCACAGAAAATAATTTATATTTATGCATGCTAATTTCATTCGTCTCCATTTAACTTGTTTACAGTTTATTTAATTTTTTCCACAGAAATGATCGCATCAAAAGAACCGTATCTCTTCTCAATCACTGCATTTCATTGTTAAGAATCCTAGTGCAGAAACAACTAAAGCAGATAAATTGAAACTTTGCTTATTTGTTGCCAGTTCAACCTTAAATATGACCTTCACTTACCTATACAGATTGAAATGATTTATATATGGTCGATTCCATTTCTGTTTTAATATGTGGTCAACATGTCACGATATGATTTTAACTAGTCGAAGCATTAAATAATGTAATAATATAACGGAAATTACGCAAAAGCAACCTTATAATTTGAATAATAATCAATCGAGGTTATATTCAACGTTGCCAATTTTCCATCCTTTGATATCCTATATTCCACCATTACAGTATAATGTTTTTCAAGTATTTTCTGATTGAAAGAGAAAGCTAAAATGTCCAACTAAATGAAAGCAATATTTTTTTTTTCACATTTACACTTTCATTTTATGCTTTGAACAAACACATCTTTTATTATAATATATATTTTTTTTTCATAAAGAAAAAACATTCGAAATTGTACAGC
>JAOXYJ010005270.1:0-12899 GCA_028566555.1 Lithophaga nigra
AAAAACGGCATGTGTAATACTGATGGCTTAGCCTCGCTGATATTAATACAGCTTTTCGGCCCCGGGCCAATACAGGAACATCCTGTATTGCCCCGGGCAAATACAGAATTATTTAATAAAAGTGTTATGAACTGGCTGTTTTTGTATTGGCCCTGTATAGATTCTCGGTCAGCTGTATTGGCCCAGAGACCGGAAGGGCCAATACAGAAAAACCAGTTAATAACACTATATTACTTTCCTTTGCTGAATTAGCAAAGTTAATGCATAAGGATGTTTTCAACAGTTTTACATTTTACATTAGTTCTTATTTTATTCAAGGTTTTAATTTTCGTTTATTTATTGTCGATTTGTTGCATAAATCCAGCTTAAATAATTACAAATTGTTCAAATCAGCTCTCATATGTAATATATTAAAATCACGTATGGATAGTGTCACAAATGATCACTAAAACTATTGATTTCTCTACAAATGTTGTTTCAGAACGATAGCAAACTATGTTGTGTGGCGTTTTGTCAAACGGTTGCCTGATGCTTTACCAGAACGTATCAAAGATCTGGAAACTCAATACAGAAAGGTATGCATAATAATTAATATATTATTATAAATTACTTGTTTTTAATTGTTATTATTTATAATTAATTAATTATTATTATATAATAATTATATGCATTCATTCATATGGCACAATTACGACTAAAATTCTCTTTGACTTGTTTTTCAGCCATAACTTACACTGAGTCTGCTCAGTGTTTCGAATTTGGCAGTGCCTTCTTTGTTTCCATATTGTCATTATTATAAAAAAAAGAGATGCAGTTTTATAAGTCAGTTTAACTGAAGCCAGTAAACCTTTTCAAGGTTAGTCGGCGCCATCTTGGAATTGCCCCAGGCCGAAATGTCATAGTTCAAGTTTACAGTGACATCAAAGTTACGTAGTCGGTCATCATGACAATTTTGACGTCACAGTAAACTTTATCTATGACGTTTCGGCCTAGAGGCCAAATCGACTGACCTTGAAAAGGTCTATTTAATTTGTTATTGGAATTTTCTTTCTGATTCTTTGAATAAAGGAGTATCAGCAGAAACCATACGAAAATCATATCTACAGACATACGACGAATGAGATATTTTTATTATAGACATTTTAATGTTGATTGCTACTTCTTTATTCTATAAATTAATTAATTAATTAATTAATTTCCAAATATTTATTAAAAGCACCAACACACATTTATGTAAACAATTTTATACACGAAAGTTGTTGTTTAAAATTTTCAAATTTTAGTCTTAAATAATGTTTAAATATAATTCAATTTAAATAGGCCTGTTCTTTGTCACTATTGCCTCATGCCAGACAACGCTATGACAACAGGTTATGAGCAGACATTTTGCGTTGAAATTCCAACACGTGCAAGTTACTACGGTTTGGGAATGCCCTCATTTGGAAGATCTCAGATCTTTTCTATAATAGTGTGAAACTGATGTTTCTAATGCTGGGGAAAGAAGATGACCGATGTAAACCTGTCTGAAAACCCGATAACGGATAATAAGTGCGAATAAGTATATGAAAACTACTGCTATACAATACATTTTATTATTATCTTACAGGCTTTAGTAGGAACAGCACAGGTTCCACCTCGATGGAAAACTTGCGCCGGAGCTGCTAACAGTAATTTTGGGCTTTCTGTTGGAAATCTGTTCATTCATAAATATTTTGGACCAGAAGCAAAAGTTGATGTAAGTTGAAGTGTTTATATATATATATATTTTTAACAATATATATGTACTGTTCTCTAGTGTAAAATGTGAGAATATACATGTATGCACATAAAGTTGAAAGGCACCTGATATATTAGTTATTTTGAGGCACCAGTGATTCATTGTCAACGGCATTTTTTGATTGGAAGTTTTTTCAAAGTTTGTTTTGATATAATTATCTTTCGAATACTGTATATTTACATTAAAAATTTAGGTTGAGAACATGATAAAAGAACTAAGATCATCAATGAAGGAACTTATTTCTGGGAACGAATGGATGGATGACGCAACGAAAAATGTAGCTAGAGAAAAGGTAATTATTTTCCTTGGGTACAGTATATCTTTGCGTGGTGTAAACATCTACTTTAAAGTCAGGTGACAATAGAACACAAGAAAAAAAATGATAGATAAATTATAACACGGTAAAACCACGAGGTACAAGGGAAAAAATGAAAACTGAAGATTGGACAATAAAAACTTGCACACAAAAGTGGGGAGTGAAAAAGATGTATCGTTAGCACTCATGTTTGAACTTTTCCAAGCAGTATTCTTGATATTCAACTGATGTTTAAGTCATGGAATGTTGCCATCGAAATGGTTTAGGGTAAACTAGCGTATTCAGTGATAAAGCTGGATAAGAAATTCAAATCGATGTTCACCTGTTCTCAATAATTCAGATTTTGTATTCTGGACAATTTATACTTAGTATTTTAATGGAAAGTAAACTTAAAATATCATTAATCAGTGTCAATCAGTTAATTTTTTACAACCTATAAGTAATTCGCAGATTTCCTGGGTTTTGCTTTTGGATGCTAACAATACCAAAATAAATGATATACAGCACGAGGCTTTCTTGTGTGTAATTATTCTCGTTTCAATATAAAGTTTTGCCAGTATTCTGAAATGAATTGTTCAATTGATATTTTAGACCCTGTGGAGAGATACACCGCCTTTTAGATGAATGTGACATATATAGAAGGAAAAGTTGAAGTGTTCTCAGGAAGTAATAAAAATTCTATATGTTTAACACCAAATGAAATTTAGGTCAGATAATTCTTTTTCATTTTTTCAGGCAGATTACGTTACACCAAGAATTGGATACCCCGACGAAGTTGATTTGGAATCAAAAGTTAATAAAGAGTATGAGTTAGTAAGTAGCACAGTGTATTAAAGCGGCCAAGTAGCTGAATTGTCCCATTAACTAGTCATAGCTACTGTAGATGATCACCATGTTAACAGTGAGGTTGCGAGTACAAATCTAAGCCAGCGTAAGATCTGCTCGACCCTAAACTTAAACTGACAACGTTTGGTCAGGTTTGCTCAGATATTCCAGCTTCCTATCAAGAAAAATATATCTAAAAATTGGTAACAGTGGTGTAAAAACCAATTTAAATATTTCTGTTATTACGTAGCAAAGGTAACACATCAGTTCATTAATCTCTTAACCCTTAAAAGAAGTTAACATGATGGACCAACAGCGTTGCTGATTACCAACTCAAAGCCCCTATCACCGACAGATAATGAAAGAAAGAAAAAACCCCGACGTCGTCTACCTGTGTGAAAATGCAAGATTCTCGCGCGATATCAAACTTGATGCATATACTAACTAAGGTACATTTTTCATTTTTCTGAAATATGCATATGTTCTCTCAGCTTAAACAGAAATTTCGGAATGTTATGTAAACATTTGCACAAATATTGACAGAAAAATAAAAAAGGATTAAATTTCGAATCAATCTGTATTTAAATAAATATGTATATCGTTAAGAAGCTAAGGGGTGTTTTTTTTCAACTCGATCTGTGTTTAATATTTATTAAATATATTTAATATATTCAGTATATTTAAATTTTTCATAAGATTTGGTACTCCACAAAATATATTTCATGAACAAATATTTGGTGAAAATCAAGGATAAACATACAAAAATTTATTAGACTTTATATGACATATACCAATAATGACCTTTACATTTTTTTTAAAATTTGAATTGATTGTGTGATTAAAGAAAATGGTAGTAAATACACGTAAAAATATAAAATACGAAGGGTAATGTATTAAAATTTATATGCATTAACTTTGATTTCAGATAGAAATTAATCCTGACGAATTTTACAAGAACACTCTAAGTATAATGTTATCTGCTGCGACTAAGAACATAAAGGAACTAAGAGAACCCGTGGATAAAAGCAAGTAAGTTGTCAGAAGTGACAAGATCTTTTCCTATATTATAGAGATGACAAAAAATCATAGATTTCATTAGCAAATTATTATTATAACTGAAGAAAGATTATAACACTATCTTTCTGTCTTAAATTATAAATTAGTGTTTTAAAAGACTAAACCCTAAATGCCAGAGTTAAGATAACTTTTATGATGTAATAACAAATTAAGTGCATGATATGCGCAATTCGACAAACAATGTCTCATCAGTTGTGCTCGAGACCTAAAAATATTGAACACCAAACCAATATCGAAAAGGTGGTAGAGTAGAAATAAATGCCAAAATCAGATATTACATAGATGAATATACATTAATATATATTTGATATTGATCATAAAATATTCCTCAGCTTGGAGGAATCATGGTTTAAATTAGGCTAGTTCTCAGTCGACTTGTCAAAAAACAACAGAAAAAGTTTGGTTTGTACCAGTTAAGCCTGCGTATAGATCCATTTAGGTAATGTGATCTAGTATGCCTGAATAACAGGAAACCAGGCGTAAGTTTTAAAAGGATTCAATTTTGTGTGAAGAAAATTAATCTTGATACATGAAAAATGTAAAATATTTGTCTTATGAATCAAACTATCCTAAAGCACAGTTCATTCTAACATATGTTTAATCGTAAAATACATTTTTTAACCTTATCTAATTTTAACAATAAAAACTTTTAGCTTAAGTGTTATCAGCTCTAAGAGGAATGAGAACGTGGTGTTTTGCGGCATTACTATGTCACTATATGTCACTATGATCCTACCATGATATCGATTTTGTTAACTTTCAGAAAAATGACTTCTACAAATGTAAAATAGATCAAAGTATCTAGTATAGAGTAGTTTCTAGTGGACTCGACATTAAGTATCTTGCTTTTATTATTATAGTCACTCTAATACACTAAAATGTTCCGTATTTTCAGATGGGATACTGCACCGGCAACAGTCAACGCATTTTATGATCCACAAAAGAATCAAATAAGTAAGTAAAGCATCCAAATGAAATTAATAACTAAAAAAGCATTGGGTTTTCTGTGAACATTAGTTTTTCCTCGGTGCAAGCCTTGCTAATTTCTATTCTAAATGCTTTTATTATTAACCTTTTACCAGTCTTTAATGTAATTCATGTGCAGGAATTGTTCCACCGAGTTCAATTGGCATGTGCTTCCCACTTTTTATTTCTTTCAATATCTAGGTCTAACATCATCAAGCTAAAAATCCCCTTCTTTCTGATAATTTTCTGCACTTTTCGTGCAAAAACACTATATTACTGTGCAGTCGAAAGTGATGGTGAACACCGATTTTTTAAACCTTTTAGTAATTCGAATAACATCATATATTTCCCAACAATCTTATTTTTACTATCATTAATACTTTAAAACAATAGAAAACTCTATAATATTATTCTGAGATATCGAAGTATATTTTTGTATATTTCAGTGTTTCCTGCAGGTATTCTTCAACCACCGTTTTATCATAATAAATACCCAGAGTAAGTAGCTATGACAATCAATAAACATGTATACATTTGTTTAAACTAAGTGAAATAAGTCGACTTCGAATTAATCTGAACGCAGCATAGTATGGAATGCATTACACTCTTTTCTTTAGAGAATATATTCAATGAATTTTAGAGAACAAATGTTGTGTTGGCCTGTATTTTGTGTAAATATGGCAATGATATATGATGACTATTTTTGAACTTATTTCTGATCATGATGTAACCGTTTTCCGTCTTGTGTATCTGTACAAAATATTCAGTAGATATTGAAAAATAATGTTTTAATTTAAGGGGTTATGAATTTTGACAAATGTAACGATAGCAAAAAGAATTCTTTGTCTTTAATGTGAAATACAAAAAAGGCTGTATGTAGGACTGTAAAAGACCAGCACAATACTGCATTCATTCCAACTCAACTGAGTAAGAGAGTACTTCATTTAGTGAGCAGAATACACGGAGAACAAATAAAGAAGTTTTTTTCTAAGACGAGTAAAATTGCAAATATGCCAAAAACAAAGGCGCATAGCATGGGTATGACTAAAAACTTTTCATGAAGACATAAGACCATGTTTCAAAGACGTCCGCAAAAACACAAAGCAACTCGAAATCCCATGAGAAAATATAATTTTTCATGTACATGTCGGGCAGCGTATCAACGTGTGAATTTATATCTCATTTTAACACATTTTTGCTGACTATTCTAGTCATGACTGACGAGCAAATTCTTTGAAAATTTAATGCAGTTTTTATACTTACTGTTTTCTTAGCTATTTAAATTATGGTGGAATAGGATACGTTATTGGTCACGAAATAACACACGGATTTGACGATTCAGGTATGTTGAAAATAAATACGATCGCCATCAATTCATCTGAAATGCTTAATTATAAAAGTTGATATTTAAAAGTAATCTATATTATGTGAAAACAGAACTTAACATGCTTACATGTCGGTAAACATGATATTTTTTTACTTTTCAAGTCTGTAATTTCTATTAGAATTATTCGAATTTCTTAAGTGGCGTAGACGAGAAATTCTAATGCAATTTGTTTGTATCGTTTGATTTAATTGGATAAAATTCTGCATAGAATTTTCAGTCTACATATCGTAACTAAAGGACCCACTTGAAGGAGCCACCATCTTAAAAACGTGAAATTCAACATGTTATATTTCCAACAATAAACAAAATAATTGAAATGCCTACCTTAAAAATTTTATTCTGTTACATTTTATCTAAAATTAAAGCGTACACGAAGCCAAAGAAACGTCCGATGTTTACGTTTCACACCGGCAGTGTTTAGATGTTGTTTCTGAGAATTTATGTGCCAAAGTTGTCCACACTATCTAGCGCAATTCCAATCAATGCGATTTTTAGACCCAAGACAAAAGCAAGAATAAAATATTTAGTTTAGTATTGTATTAGAATGGAGATAACTGTATTGGACGAAAATCTTGGTATTACTGTCGCAAATATCCGTTTACGTAGCTCGGCTTCGCGTCACTAGGTAAACTCAATTTTCGACAGTAAAATCTAGGAATTACGTCCGCAAAACTTAAAATATAATGCAGTTATCGCTTTATTATAAGAATACAGAGCGAAAAGGTATTCTGTCAAGGCGTATACGGGATTTGTTTCTGTCAAGCATATAGAATCGAAGTTGAATTACAATTTGAATTCGAATATGATTAATCTTCCAGTATATTTGATAATTACTTTTATTTCAATCAATTTTATGTTTGGCGTTTACAAACCGACCAACCATTCTATAGCACATGAATTTGAGCAGAATATGAGGTGTCCTTGGTTCGAACGTGATAAGAAAGTTCACCATACAAATACCAAAAGCGGCGCTAAATATCAAACATACCAACCGAATATTAGGTAATTTAAGGTTTAATATTTTTTAAATAATACTATTAATGTCTCAACTTAAGCCAAACCTTTTAAAAACGTAATTGAATTTATCTTTTCCATGATACATAATAGGTAGAAAATATGATAAAAATGGTAAGTTAAATCAATGGTGGACACAAACAGCTATTGACAACTTCCAAGTTAAAGCTGAATGTATACAGAACCAGTATGGGAATTTTACAGTTAAAGAAGCAAACATGAATGTAAGATTTGGTATAAGACATAATGTTTTCCCAAGAGTAATTGAGCACTTGAAGCTCTTTGTAATCAGTAGACGAACTTTGATATCTACAGAGAAAACCTGACCTTACCCGTGTTAAATAATAGATTTCATTGAACATTATCGTGCCTACCAGACTTCCTGGAGAAGGAAATGCATAACTATTTGATGTTTCTGAGTCAGCAATGTCGAGAACTCGGTCAACTAAGCCCCGATAGCATAATGCAAGCGTACTATACTTTAAATGCCTCGAATATGCATTAAACAATAATAAGATCACTTTGAATGTTTTAAACTTCTGACAGGATTCAAAAATAAAACTAAAAGTGCCATATATATGCGCTTTCACTTGCTTCTCCAACGCTGACTATTTCTAAGATCTTTGAATGGCCAAAAGGCTGGATTGATTACTTTCTTAAACATTCGGCTGCCATAGCCACGCATATCTTTAATAAGATTTACGATAAACAATCATTCCAAAATGTAGAAATCAGCCTCGAAACTTTCCACGAAAAAAAGTAATATTCTTAACGATTAAATAATTTGCTTACTAAATGTTTGAAACTTTTTGTTCAATTCTGCGTTATTTTCTAATATATTCTACCAGTATTCCGGTCGGAAAGAAAGAAAGGTTTATACATAATAATTGGCAAACTTCTATTTCATAAGATAATGATTTCATCTTTCATTGACACACAGAGACGTTCACACATACACGAACCCCTCCTTCAAAACTTTGGTAATTAAAATTAATTTATGTGAAAAAATGAAATTAAGTGCTGCTATTTCTGTAATATATTTCAGTTAAATGGAAAACTTACTCTAGGAGAAAACATTGCTGACAATGGAGGAATAAGAGAAAGTTTCAAGGTAAGAATTCCATATTTCTGAACCCAATGACCAGGCCTTCAATACAGTACTAACAAAGGCACTTTTATCACATAAAGCAAGAAAGAGACGTTTAAAAAGATCGTTTAAAATCAAATGCTACAGAAACATGCAGTTTCAGTTTTATATTTTAGGTACGATGCGAGGAAAATTTGTATTGGCAACTAATTTATGTAGAGACGTGGAGAAAATTGAAGAAATGTGTCATTTGGTGATAAAATTGCATCAGAAATATTTCATTTTCAGGTTACAAACAAACATGATCTTTTGTTAAATTGTCATTGTGTGTACTAAAGAGTTATGATCATTTTGAGCTATGTACAATTTCTATTTAATAATCATCATCGATTCTCCAAATCTCTAGCTAAAATTAGTTGCCAATACAATTTTCCTCGCGGCATCGATATAGTGCCTTTCTACTATCATGTCTTTGTTCAGTTTTATGTGTCTAAACTTTAAAAAGTATATATTAATTAAAACAATTAATATATTTATTGTAGGCCTACACAAAACTTGTTCTTCATAAACATAAGGGAAATGAAGAAAAACGACTTCCTGGTCTGCAGTTTACACCCAATCAACTGTTTTTCTTAAATGCTGCACAGGTATTTGCATACCTTATTATCAAATAATTATGCATACACACATGTACATACATGTTAAATTTTAAAAGATTAACTACTATTTAAGGATTTGAAAGAGTTAACAAAATTTTGTATCCATAAATGGATTCAAGAGTGCCGTTCACATTATTGTCGGAACAACAAGTGAAACAAGCTTGCTGATTTTATTTGAATGTCTAGGAATTTTGATTTGATCAAATTTAATATTTATCGGAAATTCTCCGATATTTCGTAGATTTTAAGTCTAACATTCTGAAAATGGATTGGAAACCGAGTGAAAAAATACTTAAACCAAGGAATACCGTATAACAACCAATATAATAGAATAACATAAAACAATAATATAATGAAATAACATATAACAACCAATATAATGAAATAACATAAAACAATAATATAAATAATGAAATAATGAAATAGCATATAACAACCAATATAATGAAATAACATATAACAACCAATATAATGAAACAGCATATAACAACCAAAATACAAAGTTTACAAACGCGTTTGATAAAAATACATTAACAATGTCGAACGTTATTTTTTTTTTATTAACGTAATGATGCCCTGATAAAATCTTTTCTCACTTAAAGATCCGAGAACTTTCGTATCATAACGTAAGTGTTTTCCTTCTGTCTTATAATTTTTTAACCATTAACCTTTCTAAAATTGCTTGCCATATTATCATACAGTTATCTTACAATACCCAATAGTAAAATTTGTAATTGTATCCCCTTTTAAGGTATGGTGCGGCATAATTAGACCTAAAGAAGCTGTAAGAAGAATTATAGTTGATCCACATAGTGATGCAAAGTCCAGGTATGCTTATTTATGATAAATCACACGAAACTATATAAATTATATAATGCAGGAATATGCAAACTAAATTCTGCTGATATCTCAATAAAAGCAAAAAAACAACTTTATCAATTTGAACCACTGTTCCAGCTTAAATTTAAAAAATATATCGTAGCTCATTAAGAGTGTAAATTTTGAACAATAAGTAAATTTCTTGTGTTACATCTTTCATTGATATGTAGCGCTGAAGATGTTAAAAAAGCTAACTACATATACAATGTTTAGCATGACATAGCATTAAATTTTTTTCTTAGGTATATATTGATAAGAAATGGTCACGAAGACGTAAAGGTAGTCCACTTTACAAACAGCTTTTATTTATGATCTTGAAACTAGAGTGAGAGTTGTATCTTTCATAGTCGAAAAGAAAGTGAAGAACAATACATATAATAAAAGAAACACACCCAAAAGCACATCAAAATCGTTAAGAGACATGCAAGTCACACATCTTAAATTGTACCGTGTTCAAACAAGTTGAGATTGACAAATCCGTTATGGCAAAATTGTATGATATATATTATGCGATTAAGTGGTCATAAATTCATTCCAACAGATAAAAACAATAATAAAACAACGAAAGACAGAAATAAGCACTGACCACTTAGAATTGACAAAACGAACTCCACTATAAAACGGGAATGACATGTTTAAATCCGGAAAGATACGTAATTTGTGCAAATAGCTACTTACAATAAGGCTTTCAGTTTGCATATCCACACTTTGTTGAGACTGCTGTCTCCATTTACTTTTGTTTTCTTGTTTGTTCTGATCTTTGTTTATCTTGGGGGTTCGGTTGTTCTCGTGCTTTAATCAGAGAAGAACTTGTACATGTACATTAGAAACACCAGTGTGATTATATGTATATACAGTCGACTCTCGTTGTGTCGAACTCGAAGGAACAAGTCAATTTTCTTCGACCTAACCGAAAATTCAAGTTACCAGGAGTAAAGTCTACTAGATTCTATTGTTGGGGGCCATACTTTAACTTCGAGAAATTTCAATTTATCTGACTTGGAGATAACAAGTGTCAACTGTACTTTGAAAGAGTGACTTTATGATGAGAATTAGTTTTATGAACTGGCATGTATAAGATTGGAAATAGGGATTTTTATTGTGACTAATTAAAAACTGAACATACAATATTTCAATTTTGATCTTTCTATGAAAAAGATCCACGATTAATGCATTGTAATCTTGAGTACAAATTGCTTGCTTCTCGTTTATAGAGTTGTTGCTTCCTAAAACGGACTTTTGGCTCGATTTTTAGATCTCCAAACATAAATATACTATAAAGCTAAGTATTAGATGTACCTATATATATTCGTCGTGATTTTTAAATTTCTTATTATTTTTAATTTTTGTATATTTTCAGAGTTATTGGACCTCTTCAGAATTTTGACCAGTTTTCAAAAACATTCAACTGTCCTGCTGGATCTCGCATGAATCCAATAAAGAAATGTGTCATTTGGTGATAATATTGCATCAGAAATATTTAATTTTCAGGTTACACAAACATTATCTTTTGTTAAATTGTAAATGTGTGTACTAAAGATTTATAATCATTATGAGCTATGAACAATTCCTTTTTAATAATGTGCCAGTTTAGAAAACATAGAAGAAATTTAATTCAGCCTCGTGTATTTAGATTGTGTACCTTTGTTTACTATTATGTCATTTAAACGTTCAGGGATGAAAATAAGTAATTGATAATGAAGATGATGAGTATGAATACAATATCTTAACATTTTTATTAACTAAAAAATTATATATTCATAAATATCATGAAAATGACATGCAACTCCAAGAAAATTAGCTGTTCGGAAAATTACAACCCTATGAATGTCGTATGTGTCTTTTAAAGAACAAAATCTCACGTTAAATTGAATCATGTTAAAGTGAAAATTGAAAGTATGGCAACAAAACATCAACACTTTTATTTTAGTTGTTCTCAGTTGGAGACAAAAAATCCATTTGGTATCTGCTTTTAAAACTAAGTCTCATGCAGATGAAAGACAGAGAAAGGAAAGGAGATTAACTGTAGATGTTATCTACCTTTTATTAGCTAATTTTTACTTTGCTAACCCCCAAAACGTTGAGTTCCTAGATCATGTAATGTTTCATGTTTGGAGGGCATAAGTCATTGTAGGTGTAGAAAGTGTTTCACGTTTTTCTGTCTTTGTAGATCTTCAGCATCTATCTGTATGCATGTATTTGCGATCTCGCGCCTAATTTGAAGTTTTTGCCCTTGACCTCTGGCGTGTACTAATACATTTTTACATGATATATACCGTCATTATTTTTTTATTTTTTTCTGTCTTGTTTATTTATTTATTTTGGGATAAAACTAAGGGAAAAACTGAAAAAATTCTACGTGCTTGTCTGAAAATGTGATTACTCTTTTTCAGAATATGGTGTTTTATATTTATACGTGCTTTTATCAAACAATATCATTAGAATAACGCATTGTAGACGCTATATGTCTTATAAAGTAGATAAAACAATAATTAGGGCCGTTTTCAGCATGAATATATCTTTCTCTTTATTCAAATATGCTATTTCTTTATTTTATATTGTATTAATGTCACAAATTGACAGTTCCATGAAATATATTATCACCTTTACTAAAATATTCATACACTGATTATGTTTTTTTTCTACAAACAGTATATTTTTGTATTCGGTAAATTTCAATTCTGTGTTAAAATATCCGAAGACAATTGCAATACAAACTTATCTGTTATGGTAGGTTCAAAATAAAACATATTTTCGTTACTGTAAAAAAGACCATAGAAAAATATTTTTGTACATAGAAAATTATTATCTTTATTTCACTATATTACATGTTCTATTCTACTCAGCAAAGAATAAAGATTTTACACCACTTTGACGTTTATGATCTCGAATACATGTATGTTTTAGGTAGT
>JAOXYJ010005379.1:0-12899 GCA_028566555.1 Lithophaga nigra
AACTACCCACAAAGCATGGCGTCGAGCTGTACTCTACCGAGAACGAAGAGAGGTCGAATGTCGTCGAACGCTGGGACAGAATAACAAAGGAGATATTCAAGTACTTCTCAGCAAACTCTATGCGCATGTATATCGACGTCTTAGACGATATCGTTCTTCAGTATAACACAACACATATCCACCAAAATCACTCATACTACAAGAAGTCAGAAAGAGCTTGAAACCATAGTATACTGGAATCTCTACGCAAAAATGCAAAAGCCTCGTTTTCATGTTGGAGACAGTACAAATCCCAAAGAAGAAGACGTTTGAAAAGGGGATACATGCCCCGGTGGACCAAAGAGGTCGCAACAGTTGAACACAAAACCAGCAACTTATCGTCTCAAGGATTTCAATGGTGAGGAGATCCAGGAAACCTTCTATGAAACCGAACTCCAAAATACGAATCCAGACATCTACGGTATCGAAAATGTCTTGAGGTGGAAAAGCCTATGTCCAATGGATGGGTTACTCTTCAATTCTGGGATCAATAAATCCGACATACAATAGTCACAGCTTGGATCATCAAGACTAGAAAGATTGTGAGAAAGAAGACTTACATCTACTTGTATCTCCATTTCGTTTGTAGTTGTTCGCCTAGATCTCTCAGTAGCGGTTTTGCATCTAGACTTATCTGTCGTTTGGACTCCCGAGGGATATTTCAGCTTAACAAAGGTCTCCATGCATCTATCCTATCTTTGTTGTGGAACATTTGATCTTCAAGTGTCTTACTTTTTGTCCACAGCGTTAATCTTACCTTGTATGACTGAGGCTAAATCTTGCAAATTTTGTATGTACCAACCTTTAGTAACTGGCTCATCAGATCGTTTCCCATCTTGAAGATTACGAATTGCATGTTGCTGCATATCTAGGTCAACATTCATCTTACCCTCGTTGGTGGAGACACATTCCTTCTAGTCGACTTTGTCCCGCAAATCTTTCTCGAGCTCTTTGATCGAGTCATATTTTATCTCGAGGCGTTTCGCATATTTCATATGCCTCTTGATGCTTCGATTTCACCCATGTTGTCTTGGCCTTGTTACGGTATCTGCACTGCTTCGGGAGTTCCGAGGTTGGTGATACGATCATTCCTCATGTCTAGGTATTGAAGCATCTTACATCATGTATATTTATTTTCTGCACCAAATCGAGCACTACCTCGTCATATGACCGCCCTTTGGAAAGTGCGAGCAAAGGTGTCCACACATCACCTCCGCACGTTTATGCACTTCGTCCGTGTTGCAATGAATAGGGAACTTAAGGTATCTCCTCGTTCGTCGGGAGGTGAAAGTCAATAGGGGTGGAAGTATACCTTTGTCGACTTGTTCTTTAACCAGGACTTCCAATGCGTTTCGGGACCACTGGACGTGTCGTGATTCAAGATACCGCATTCGACGGTACGCGATTTGTTCCGTACGTCGTCTCTGATGAATACCCCTCTGAAGTACGAGATTTTCAGCCTTCTCGAACTTCACATTTGACAGTGGCTTGTTGGGGAGTATGATACTGGAGATACTCATCTTACCAAATTTATATGATAGTATCCATGAGTTAGAGTGTGATACCCATCCGACATGATGTACCGTTGGTCGTCTTGGGCTGAGATTGCAAATTTGTTTACCTCCTCGGTGAGTTGCTATGTAGATGACTCCGGATAGTGTTCAACGGTTTGTAAATCTCCTGCTGCGTCTCGATACATTTCTTGTACTCGTTGAAGGTGACGTTTTGCTCGATACCGTATTTTTGACTCCCTTAGCCTTTTTGGTCACTGTCCTATCTACCTTGTAGTCGTACATCTTCGCCCAAAGACCTACGAACTCGGTCATCAGTTTGCCTCCATGCTCGTCCTTGAACATCCCGATGACCTTCTTGTTCACCCCGTCGCGATCGCCAGTGCATGCTCGTTAGGATAGTTTGATGACGTGGACGTCTGGAGGAATGTCTTCGTAAAAGTCCTTGGGGTGAATCTCGTAGGCCAAACTGTCGACGTCCGTAAACAGGAGCTAGGCGTTGCTACAGTACATCTTCCGTTCGAAGCTGTAGTGGAAGCCGTACATTACGGTCTTTCACAGATCCAAGATGCAGCTTTCCAGGAGGTGGACTGGCATGTCAACTTCAGCTTTATCTTCTTCGTGTGAACCGTTAACCAAATGTTCGCTGAACACAGTCCGCCGATCGAAATTTTGTTTTGCCACGAGTTTCAATTCCTGCTTCTGCGTTGGTTATCATGAGTTTCTTGTCTACCCTCTTCCGGATGTTCTCCATTGCCTTGCGGAACACCAGGTTGTTCATGATTTGAAGAACTCCTTTTCAGATTCGTTGTTGGCTGTGGCTTGAAGATTGGTATTCAGATCGATGTAACTTTTGAGCCATGGAGACTGCTCGAATTGGATGATCCGGTGCACCTTGGTTACCTTCATGCCCAGTAATTGCTTTAGATTCCGATAGTGGAGCACGTACTTGTTGCGATGGTTCAGCGTAGGTATCAGTTTTCGCATCTTGTTGATCTCCACGTTCTCCGGAGCTAACGGGTAATTTTTGTGATCGTCGTGAAGTTAACGCGGGTACTTGAGGTCACTTCCGACATGTACCTATACTTGTGATCGTCGACGAGTGTTAAGATATTCTCCTTCTTTTCTGGTTCTACCCATTTAAAGTCCCCCGTGGGTAAGGGCTGTGCCATCGCGCATTAGTAAATGTTATTCGCGTCCAAGTAGGTCAGATGCTTGGTCGATAGTGTTCTGTTGTAGACATTCAAGTAAGGGTTGTTCGCTTTTTATGTCGATATCATATCATGGCTACACTTCCTATGGTAGCTTTCTACATGTCGGGGTCAGACAACAGTTCGAGTTTGACCACGAAATGTTTTAAAAGCCGCATCATAGGCCAGTCCGGGAGCCAATACTATGCAGGTATCTAGCTTATAGTTTGCCATAAACACGTCCCTGACGTTCTCTTAAGATTTCCGTCGGTAGAAGCACGTCGGATACCAAATAGAGGTTGCGACAGACACGTAGCGGCCTACAGTTGAACGGTTCAAACACTGAGCATGATAGTCTTCGTCACTGATGTCCTGTCCGTGGTAGTTGAGTCGCTGTCAACCTCTCTGCACAGTCCACGTAATCGTAGGGGTACACTCCCTTTCGTATTAGAAACCTGTAGTCTTTATCCGTACCTCTCTCCACCATCTTCAATTGCTCTTTCGACAAGTTCTTCGCCAAGGTATCGAGGGAGTTTGACGTGAAGCAGAATGAATCGACAAATCTCATTTCGAGGTCGCTTACCTTCTTCGAGAAGCTGAAATACTTCTCTTTGATGTTTGGTATGCAGTTGCACTTACCTTCACTGCACCTACGTCAACAACAGATGCGTGTCGTACCCACTCAAGTTGTGGAAAACGATGGAAAGGAACCTTGGAAGATGGAAATAAAACCTGTTTTGAGTAGAGGCAAGATATTTCTCCGTGAGGTCATCGTGATCGCGAACTTTGTCATCTAATAGTGCTTCACCGCAGATGTGACAGTCAACGTTAGACTCGAAACGTCCCTTGTCTCCTTCGGTCATCTCCACGGTTTCTTGTTCCTGTAAATCTTTGCTATGACAGCCACTTCGAGCTCCATGCGTTTCACAAATTCCTTGGCTGCTTTATCCCCTTAGTACAGAACTTGCTCTTTGTAGACTCCATATGCGTACCTGACGTCCGATGGTATATAGCGTTGATACTGCTTGGTGTATGCCTTTGATGGATCAGGTTGACAGGTGTCCTCTTCGAAATCCGCGTAGATGGTGAGTGGGAAGCTCATCGAGCGATTGTAATTACTAAAGCTCACATAGGTCCGCTCCTCTGGCAGCTCAATCTTCACCGGTTTCGCATGACCGCAGTACTCGAATGTTCGTCCAAGATGTCTTGTCTGGTGAAGTGAATAAGACATCTACGGCAGAAGAAGAGTTTATAACTGTCTGTACATACGTGCGAGCCCAAGATTCGCGACAAGCTCTCCACTCAATAGTAACGCTGATTGTTAGTGTTTGTAAGAAACATGAAGTCTACTTGTTTCGTACCCGTCGATATCGTACACACTTCTAGTTCACCCTCATCCCAATCCTTCTTCACACCCTCGTAACCGAACACGTTGCCGTTGATGTCCCGTTCAATATCGATCGCCTTAAAAGACGCTGGAAACTCAGTGCCATCGACCTTGAGCTCATTAGCCCACTTCTGATACTGAATCACTTAGTTGGTATACTTCTGATCAACATCACCGTGATGCAGAGCTACAAAGCATTGTTGATCCTAGTTCTTCAAGTTAATGATCACCTTCTTTTGTGTGCGTTGCCATGGTAGTGGAATGTACTAACTATCTGCTAGCGACTTGAACTTGTTCAGGTGTATGCCGAGATGCTGAATATCTCCGAACACCCATCTTCTACCCTCGACTTGGTAGCTCTTTTTGTTCTCCATGAAAGCAATCTTGAAGTCTACATCCGTCGACTCAGTGATGCCTGCGAGGTATAACCTGAAAAATAGTTACAAACTTGTCTTCTCCTCGGTCGTGGGATTCGTCTTCACGATCGCTGCGTTGAGAACCGCTTGTTATTTCAGTCCCTTCTCCTTCAGGACATCCTATATCTTACTTATGATGGTGCATCGACTCATTTTGAAGAACGTGTCTACGTCATGGGTCTTCACAGGACAAATCGTAATTGTACCAAATACGCCATTCAACGCGTCGAGATTATCTTCTACATTGATCTCAGTCTCGAAAGGAGCCCCTTGGATATTCCTTTCAACTAACCTAGTCAGATCGTCTTCCTTCAGTCGTAGAATAGTTGGTTATGTTTCGTTTCTTCAAAGGTGGTCGCAGCGGCTTCTTTGTATAGATTTCTGTACTGTCAAGTCTCCGACTGGTGTTCTCTTTGATGAGTTTCACCAACTCGTTTTTGGATTTGCCTTCAGACATTCCTCTTTGGCGATTCGTCGACGTTCCTGTTACTTTGGCCGTACCCCCGATCTTAGCATCCTGATGACCATGCTTTGTCGGCTGTTGCCTATGCCTCCCACGTAGCCATCTCCTCTAGGCTTGTACTAACAGGTCCTTTCATTCCTTAATTAAAAGCGGCATTTGTTTCTGCTCCGTCGCGTTTATCTGAGAACGGACGGTACATCTGTTCCGCACTACAATTTACGCACATACGCCTAGACTTATCCAACGGTACCATTAATGAGTTATCACAACCTGCGTTTGTCACCGCTTGTTCGCTACTTTCCTCTTCCAGCTCCTGCTGATTCTCTAGAAAGGTTTGTCTGTACAGATCCTTATTCACATTTCCAAAAGCCATTGTTTTGTTTTGTTAAAAATCATTTCAGTGACCGAGCATTTCCATATTATTTTCAATTTGTCCCTCACTTCTATTTTGATACTATCAACATTACTCTTTAGCCTGATACCTCCTTAATGCATCTGTCTCCATCTACCATTATCTTTTCTGGTTATACCTCCCACCTTTCTCTACGTACGAATGCCATTCCCATATAAGTACTCACTTTGACTAAAGTTTGTTCGCATTTGGTTTTCAGTTTCGGGAAAAGGCTCTTAACATTCGCCTGAAAATTGGGCGATGCGGTAGAAACGGTAATGTGACAGTACTTCTTACAGTAATAAAGTCAAGTTATTCATGTAATTCAACATAAAAAAATTCAGAGTTTTCTGAAAAAAGTAAGGCTAAGGTATTCCATTATAAAATTAATAATAAATTTTTTCTAAGAACAGAGTCATTTTCCCTCAAAAAGATCAGTTTTTATAAAAACCAACGGCAGTATAGACTACTTATAATAAACAATCAGAATCATTTTATGAAAGTAAACTCATGTTCTTCGGAACTGATTAATTATAAACTTCAGAATGAAAACAATGCATTTCTAACAGTAGGTCAGATACCCCAGAATCAAACTCCAAAAGGTACTAGACGTTGGTCCATAATCAAAACCCATGACTATTTCCTATATAGTTGGGTTTTTTAGAATCAAAACAGCAGAAACTCCTTACAGTAATTATCAGATACTAAAAATAGAACAACACAAACTTCACAGAAAACTTCCGGATTCGAAACAATGCAGTTGACAAAAAGTTATAACTCCACAGTAAAATAAGATAAACTTCTGAAAAAAAGTAGAAACTGAAAATTGCGTAAAGTGGTTATTTCCACAGTAAAATAACATAAACTTCTGAAAAAAGTAGATACTAAAAATTGCGTAAAATGGTTATTTCTTAATTATTCTGGTACTTTCTGACAAATATCTATCAGAAACTAATTTTCTGCGTACTATCTAGACGTTATCGGTATAGGAAGTGCGACTTTCATAATTGAAATTTCACCTCTGAGGATTTCTTTGAACACAATCTGTATTGTTTTACTCATGTAGTATATTGTATATACTTTTCAGACCACAAAAAGCCAGCTTTTTATGATTGTTTGCCATAAAATTTCGATTTTGTACTTACATTATCTAATATTCAATTTTATACCTTATTGGTATAGGAAGTGCGAAAGTTCTCCTCTGAGGATATTTTTTTGAACAAAATCTTTATTGTTTTTCTCACCTTACATATTTCAAATACTTTTCAGATGATTAAAAGCCAGATTTCCAAGACAGTTATCCATATATTTTCAATTTTATCCTTCCATTACTCTAATATTATTGTTATAGGAAGTGCCACTTTGAAAATAAAAAAAAATCTTCTAAGTCAAAATACTGATTGTTTTAATTACTTTTCACATTTCTTGCTCTTCTTTGATTATAAAAAGCCAAATGTTTATGATAGTTGCCAATTTAATTTCAATTTCACTGTTGTACAACTGTTAATATTGCTTTTATACATTATCAATGATTGAAATGTAACGTTAAAAATTACGATATATGCATGCTCATGAAAATGGGGGTTTCATATGTATAGGAAGGGGGTTTCAAGTGCTTCTGTATGATATTTAAGGGGGTCAGCTGTTTTTGTATATATGACTGATAACATTTTGCTGGTCCATCACAGGAAATAAATAATGACCGGTCCCTAAGTTCAGGAATACTTTGTATATGAGCATTACATTCAAAAGAACGTGATCAGCAACTTGGCGGATCTAAATCCACCATGTTCAATTTTGGTACCAAATATCAAGAAGCTGCGATCTGTAGTTGTCGAGAAAAGAGTGGCGAAAAATTTTGTGACCCAGTATAGACAAGTAAAGAGCCGACGGATCCTAAAATGTGTCACACGAAACAACCTCCTATGTTTAATCATGGTGTCAAATATCAATAAACTGCGATTTCCAGTTGTCGAGAAAGGTACGACGAAAACATGTCTTCAGTAAAGAAACAGGAAATAGAGGAGAAATGGATCTGAAAATGTGTCACACGGTTTAACCTGCCATGTTAAATCTTGGTATCAAATATCAAGAGAGTCGAGAAAATTTTGTATATATGCATCACAGTGAAGAAAACGTGCTCTACAAACGGGTAGTAAAGAACCGATTGATCTTAAAATGTGTCACACGGTACAACTAACCATGTTAAGTACCAAATAATTTGAAAGTGTGACGAAAGTTTTGTGACCCGATGTAGGCATTTCATTGAAAACATCATTTGTTAGGCAAATACGAAGTGGAGAACCAACAGATCTTAAAATGTGTCACACGATAAAACCCACCATGAAGGATGGACAGAGGTAAACCAGTTTACCCTCTTCTTTCGTACCGGGGATATTATGATCCTCGTTAATCTTTTGTCTTATTTACGTGATATTTCACCTATAACGCAATGTTTTAGATGATAATACCCTATACTGACGGGCTTTATCGGTTAGAAGCATCTTGTATAGTTTCAATGAATTATATTGACGTCCAGTAAATGGATGAATAATCTACAGAAAATAATTTTACAGCTCACAACATTTAATACTCTGACATCGTTATGGTTGGTGGGTTATTTAACAAATTTAAGTGATCTACATTTTTAAATAATGTACCCTGTAACTATGGGGCGTGATCGTTATAACAGAGAAAATAACTTTTATCATGTCAAATGAATTAATGCTAAAAATATACTTCAAAATTACAACCATTTCAAAAGCTACAAAATGCTTACATTGTTGGTATTAAAAACAAATCGTTCGTCAGTAATAAGATCTATGCTTCATTGTAAAAATCTTCAATACTTAACCGGATTGTTAGGCCTTTGCATTCCAAAACAAACTTTTATATACGTGTATCATATTCAGTACTGGAAGACTTTGTAACTTCATAAGTAATAAAAAATTTAACATTTAAAGCAAAGTAGAATATATCAGATGAAAAGTTCAACGACTTCTTTATTAATACAACTGGTCATGGAAGGTCAGTTTTCTATTAATTGGTGGCCATGTTTAAATCGTTTGTTTTACTTTTCTTGCTCGTAATATTTTACAAGCTTGTTAACTACCCAGAAATGCACACACATTACATTAACTATATTGTCTTAACGGTTTTTGTACGAAAAGCAGAAAAAAAGAAAATAAATTCTTTTCTTTGAAAATTAATGTTCAACTATTTTGAAAGAGACAATTTTAAAAATATAACTACAAGCGTTTTCTATTTTTTTACTTCAGTGATTTTGGATAAGTACACAAAAATTATTATAGACTTGAAAAATTTAAACCACATGAATAATTTTCGTTCTGTATGGAGAGGCATACTTGGGTTCTAATCACGATTTAAGAAAAAAAAATAAAAATTTACATTCACGAAGATAGCAGAATAAGGTTAACCTATTCGAGGAAAATGTACCTGAAAATTCAGGATTCACGAATATGTGAACTATAGCACCAATAGTAAATGAACATAACCCATCATTCCCTCAATGTGATGACCTTAAAGGAAAGGAAAGAGAATGTATTGGAGGTTTGACTCTGATTTAGAATTTAGCAAACTGGAATTTAAGGAATAATTTTTGCTAGAGGAAAAAAGTCAAAAGAATTTAGGAGGATATTATACAAGTTAAATTCCAGGCTGTGATTGAAAGACTAATAGTAAACAAATATTAATGTAAGTAAGGGAGACAAAAAGTTAAGCCTGCGTGAGTGTACCTCAGCTGATACCATAAAGGTAATGAAATTGTATTTCATATTACAGTTGTTACAATTTCAACACTTAGTTGACTGTTTCAGTAGACAGAGAAACGGAGATTTTATTGGAAGTGTAAGAGGACTAAAAGATGGAGACCTAACAGACAGAATAGTATTTACAACAACACGGGAGGATGATCCACAGCTATGGTTTGATAAAGAACATCCTGAATTTGAATATCTTAGACAGGTAGTATGCATAAAAACACAAATTCATAGCATGCTAATCACCATTAGTAATCCGCACAAACTAATATAAGTTCATATTTGTAAACATGATTTTATATCGCAGTTATATGGATCTTGGTACCTTCTACCCAATACTTTTTGAAGTTTACTCCTGTGATGCGCACATTTGTAAATACATATGATATAAATCCTGCCAAACCTCATCATTTCAAAACACTGCATTTATTTGCAAAATAAAATATTTTACTGTTGTAATATTTTCTGCTATCACTGATCTAAGTAAAATGATTAAATCTAATTAAAACACGACGCGAACGACCGTTGATAGTTGGGTCATAGTTTCATTTACTTTACGAGACTCGCTACAGAAAGATAGACAGTGTCGATTTCAAACGAAGATACATGTATATGCCCTCTCACATAGTCATGTATATGAAGACATTTTATTTTCCATCACTGCACACAGGTACACGAATATAACCTATATTTTAGGCCCTTCCACCTTTTTGTGAGAAAAAAAAATTACAACTTCAATTTCTTTATTCAGCTGTGTTTACTATCGGAATATAATTATATATAGTAGTCACAGGTGGATAATAAACTGGCAGTGGATAGTATTGTAATTTATGGTACAAAAGAGTGAAAACATTTAAAAAATTTGACATATAAGTCATAACTCCGTGTAGCTTTGTCATTGCATCGGGAACTAATGCATTTTTATTTGATCTTCATTACAATAATTCGATATGCTTCATCAATCGATCATTTTCGTAGTTATGTGTTACGTGACAGGTCATATGAAATCGACAAATTAGGATGAATATTAAGCCATTTACCCAGTTTGACGCATCAGTGAATGGAGAAGGCAACTGATTCTATTTCACATGTTCATGTAAGCTATACGTAATCGTCTGCATCTGAAACAGTGAATATTTTCCTACATAAAATTTCTTTCCGTTGGATGTTGATCTTCCTACACAGAATTTCATTCCGGTTGGATGTTAATTTCCAGTGCGTAATTTTAGAGACAAAAATGTCCTAGGAATTTTATTCCGGCCTAATAAAGGCACTAGTGTATCACTGATACAGGTAGAAACACACTTAAGTATTCTTGGTAACCGGAAAGTTAACATGTGCAAAGAATTTACGCTTACGCTTCCGGTTTACCTTTATGGATATGCGTAAAACCAGAAACCCGCATCGGTCAATATACGATGTATGAAAAAATATAATATTTGTTTTCATACCGATCGGATGAAAACAACAAAAAGATGTTTTGAGACAATAACTCTTTTTATATAAAAATGCATATCCTAAATTTTGGTAACTTTTTTTTGTCCGCTCATGTCATAATTCCATCAAATATGTTGAAATTTGACGGAACTGACCCATTTTCCGGATGTAAGACAAAACTTGAAAGGGTGATAACATTACGATAACTTTCGCATCGAAGCTAACGAAAGTTAAGAATGGAAAGAAGAAAGGCTGTTCTACTAAATTATCACAGAAATAGATTTGTTGTCGATACGTTTTTAACCACAAAATATTGGGCAATGTAATGGCCTTAACGCCCCTTCTCCTTAGCTCAATGCCTAATCCCGGTCTGATATGTAAAGCTGTTCTAAGGCTGCAGTCTGTCATGAATGATCAAATTAGCTCAGTGCCTAGTTCCGGTCTGATATGTAAGCCTGGATTGAGGTTTTGGTCTGTCATGAATGATCAAATTAGCTCTATCCATGGTCCCACTCTGATATGTAAGTCTGGATTGAGGCTGCAGTCTGTCATGAATGATCGAATTATCTCAATGTCTAGTCCCGGTGTGATATGTAAAGTTCGACTGAGGCTGTGGTCAGTCATCAATGATCAAATTAGCTCAATCCCTGGTCCCGGTCTGATATGTAAGCCTGGATTGAAGCTGCAGTCTGTCATGAATGATCAAATTAGCTCAATGCCTGGTCCCGGTCTGATATGTAAGCCTGAATTGAGGCTGCAGTTTGTCATGAATGTTCAAATTAGCTCAATGCCTAGTCCCGGTCTGATATGCAAAGCTGTACTGGGGCTACGGTCTGTCATGAATAATGAGGTTAGCTCAATGCCTGGTCCCAGTCTGACATGTAAAGCCTGGATTGAGGCTGCATTCTGTCATGAATGATCAAATTAGCTCTATACTTGGTCCCGGTCTGATATGTAGGCCTGGATTGAGGCTGCGGTCTGTCATAAATGATCAAATTATCTCAATGTCTAGTCCCGGTCTGATATGTAAAGCTGTATTGAGGCTACGGTCTGTCATAAATAATCAAATTAGCTCTATCTATGGTTGCGGTCTGATATGTAGGCCTGGATTGAGGCTGCAGTCTGCCATCAATGGTAAAATGAGCTCTATCATTGTTACTGCTCTGATATGTAAGCTTGGATTGAGGCTGCAGTCTGTCATGAATGGTCAAATTAGCTCAATGCCTAGTCCTGGTCTGATATGTAAGCCTGGATTGAGGATGCGATCAGTCATGAATGATTAAATTAACTCTATCTATGGTCACGGTCTGATATGTTAACCTGTATTGAGCCTGCGGTCTGTTATGAATGGTCAAATAAGCTCTATCCCTTGTCCCGGTCTGATATGTAGGCCTGGATTGAGGCTGCAGTCTGTCATGAATGATCAAATTGGCTTAACTCCTAGTCCTGGTCTGATATGTAAGCCTGGATTGACGCTGCAGTCTGTCATGAATGATCAAATTAGCTCTATTCTTGGTCGCAGTCTGATATGTAAGCGTGGATTGAGGCTGTGGTCTCTCACGAATGATCAAATTAGCTCAATGCCTAGCCCCAGTCTGATATACAAGCCGGGATTGCGGCTGCGGTCGGTCATGAATGATCAAATTAGCTCTATCCGTGGTCCCAGTCTGATATGTAAACCTGGATTGAGGCTGCAGTCTGTCAAGAATCATCAGATTAGCTCTATCCCAGGTCCTGGGAACCATTTCACTGAAGATCGTAAGAGTTACGAGTGGTCGCAACTTATATGAGTTGTGCAGCACTTACAGTTAATCGTAACTCTTACAACCTCTTATTGAAACGGTACCCTGGTCTGGTCTGGTATGTAAGCCTGGATTGAGGCTGCAGTCTGTCATGAATGGTCAAATTAGCTCAATGCCTAGTCCCGGTCTGATATTTAAGCCTGGATTGAGGCTGCGGTCTGTCATTAATGATCATATTAGCTTTATCCCTTGTCCCGGTCTGGTATGTAAGCCTAAATTGAAACTGCAGTCTGTCATGAATGATCAAATTAGCTGTATCCCTGGTCCATAAACAAAAGAATTAACTTCCGATACAAGTTTTTAACCGATATACATCTGTATATATATATTAAGTAGCACCGAGATTTAAATCTCGCTAAAACTCGACTCCGAACGAGATTTTAATTTCACCTGTACATGGATTTAGATTTCGGTACAAAACTATGAATCTCGGTAGGTATTTAAAGTTTCCGTGCGAGATCATGTATCTCGAATGAAAAACCTA